>JAHWLE010000325.1:0-26584 GCA_024679135.1 Phytophthora foliorum | reverse complement strand
TACATTGCTTTCCCCACAGCTCTCGGTTTGTGGGCGCACCACACTCCAAAACGCTCTATTGCGCTGTTAGCACCTAACGCAAATCACACGATGTAGCACTGACCACGAAAGACCCCTGCCACCATCGATCGATGGGAAAATCAATCCCGACGCCGAACAACGAGCCACCAGGCTGATCACCTTCGACACCAACCTTAAACTCGCACCAAATGCTGCTGCGACGAAACCCGTTAGACACCTGAGGTGAAGGCACCTCAACTCCGAGCTGTGAACTGTGACCACTGCAAACGCCTTCACAACCGAACAACAACCGCTGCACCAACACGCCAGTCAACTCAGCCTCCTCTGTGCATGTACGAATAGTAGTCGATGCAACATTGTAGCGTTGGATTCTCGGATCTAGCCTGCACAGACGCTCTCAGATAGGGCTTCACACTTCATGACGTGAGCTGCGCCTACCCACTCGATGATTGCAATGCGCGACTCACTTCAGCTCGGTCGCCACCGCACGTGCCATCCCGGGCTATCCTCTCAGCACAAGACGACCGTGCCACGACAGTCACGGACTTGACATCTGCCACATGACATTTGCCATCTGACGACGGTGTCCTACACGCCTCGCCTCCCTCGATCTTCAGGAGACACGATGCATGATAACGATAGCCTTGCTGAAAATGCAGCACTCCGACACTCATTCCACAACTTGCATCGTCGAGCACACAGCCGCAAGCAAGCTCACAAACAACAGACAGGTTCTATTAACCCCGTCAGCTTCAAACACCAAACACCACTTCACCACCAACCATGAAGGTCTTCTCGTTCATCGCTGCCACCACTTTCGCCATGATCTCCACGATCAACCTCACCACTGCCACCTCGACCGGCGGCGTCTGCTACGACCCGGACCATGTCGACTCCGTCACCGAGGCCACCATCTCCGCCGACTTCCAGACCATCAAGGAGAAGGGCTTCGACCTCGTGCGAACCTACGTCACCACATACGGCTCCGCCGACATGGCCACGCTCGCAATCGCGCAGGGCCTCAACGTCTCGCTCGGTGTTCCCTTCGACAACGACGACCCGAGCGCCACGGCCGACTACGTCACGGCCGCCATCTCGGCCGGCGCGCTCTCCAACGGGTCCGCCAGCGTCATCCAGATCTTCGTCGGCAACGAGAACCTCGCGTCCGTCGACGAGGTGCCGTCCGAGATGCTCACCTACATCACGCAGCTGCAGGAAGCGCTGCCCAATGTGCCCGTCGGCACCGTACAGCGCAACACCGAGATGCTCGACTCGTCCCGCTACAGCGCCATCTCGGGCCTCGCCGACCTCTTCACGGCCTGCGACGTCGTGGGTGTCAACATCCAGCCCGTCTTCACGGCCAACACTGCTGTGGCCGACGCCATCACACTCGTGTCCGACGAGTGGACGGAGCTGCAGGGCAGTGACACCGAGTCGCGCTTCCCGGGTCTGGCCGACAAACTCGCCATTACCGAGACGGGCTGGCCCAGCGCCGGAACGTCCGACGGCAACACGGGCTCCGTCGCGGGCGCCGAGCAGTTCTACTCCGACTACATGACGTGGGCCGCCGAGAACCTGGACGCGTCGCGCAGCCACTACTTCCAGATGTTCGACCTGCCGTCGCGCACCGACACGGTCTTTGAGGCGCACTTCGGCATCTGCGACGAGGATGGCAACGAGAAGTTCACTTTGTAGATAGACCTATGGAGAGAAACAATGAAATAAATACAAGTCAATGCATACGAACCGTGTTAACCGGGCACACTGGAGGTATCACCGGTGATACGTCGGATTGATCTATAAAATCCGTCTGATAGCTTCACTGCCGTGAGACCATGAAAAGGCGTAATGCTGGCTAATCATCCGGCTGCAGCAATTCGTCGTACTCATCCCGCAGCACAAGTGCTTCCTGCATCATCTCTTCTAATTGGGTAGTCGTAAACTCTTCTTCCTGAGAGGCATGAGCACGATTATGGCAAATGCACTTGCTCTTTGCGCGACGGCACTTGCGACAGAAGGTCGGAGGTTTGTTGTCCGCTGATTCTTCCTTGGCAGCATCTCTTGTGTTTGAATCGACCTCAGATACAGGAGCTACATCCGTGTCGACAGCAACATCACTATCCTTGCGCACCTCATAGAAGAGGTTCAGTAACTGCTGGAGCTCCGACGTGTCCAGCTTTGTCAGTGCTTTAACTTGCTCACTACAGCAAGGAGAAATAGGTTGTTAGTTTTTGTAAGTAAAGATCCACAAACTTAACTCCGTACTGACCTGCGATCTCCCTCAGCTAGACTTTTAGGCTTGACATCGTATGCTACAAGCATCAGAATTGTTGCGACACACGTCCACTACCATACACAGAGCTCGTTAAAATCTGAGAACCATACATATCGCTTGATAGGTTCGTACCTGGTGGGCATTCCGAGTGTCGATGGCGTCACGCAGTGTAAACGTTTCTGTGATGGTGTCAATGCGATGGTTCGAAAATCGATCGCTTGCAAGCTTCAGCTTCAGCGCCACTTGAGGCAGTGGTCGACGCAGCATGAGCGAGAGAGAATTCCACCGCTCTACTCGAATTTGACGCGCACGCCGGCGTGCGGCATCTGCTTCCTCCTTTTCTGGTCCTGCAACGAAAGGATCTGCATCCTCCTTCTCTGCTTCCTTTGCTGGCAGTGGCAACCCAGCCACCAGCAACGTAGTCTCGTGAGTGATCCAGTTCGAAAACAATCCCCATATGTGGCTGAACAGCGGAAGATCATTCAGTGTCACCACTTCCTCATCATCAAAATCCGAGATATCGAAACTGCCCGACGAAGAAACATCACTAGCGGCCGCATCACTTTCGTCACTGTCGCTAACCACAATATCGTCTTCGTCATCATCCTTATCCTGGCTCTTCTTGACCAGATTTTCCACCTTCTTCGCCAGTTTCTGCTTGTGTGCTGGGAACACATAACCTTCAATAAGCATAGCATGCTCAGTTGTCGGAAAGTTTCTGTCCGGAGGAGCGGGTGCCTCATTCTCCTGTACCTGGGACGACGTTTTTGCTTCCAGCGCTGGCGGGACGCCCACAGACATGGCGTTTGCAGTCGAGTACTTTCGCTCGACAACACCCAGATCCTGTGTCTTGGCCCACACTGCCTTAGCCTTTGGTAGCGGCTCTGCCTTGTGTTCAACGGGAGGCTTGACATGTTTGATCGGCTTGTCGTCACCCTCGTAGTCCAATGGATTGGGCTGGTCAGTGCCAAAAACTTCAACCAGTGATGGTACGAGCTGAGGAGGCTTGTGCACCAGTCTGGACAGCAATACCCGAGCTCTCTGCAGTCAAGAACAGCAGCATAGAGGTCAGAATTTCGCTCGGATTGAAACTCCATTTTGCAGGGGATTTGGAGCTTGAAATGGCGGCGATTTGAGACCTTGAGACATAGTTGGGAGCAAAATTGACGCTCGTAATGAGCGTCGTAGATCTCCTTGCGAGCCAAGGAGACTCGGAACTTGCCTGTTGACCTGCTCACACACCATTCCAGCGATTAGATTGGTTGAAACTCAATTTAAGGACACTTGATTGGCTGATAATGTGTTGACGCACTTGGCCAGTGGGTTCTCGCAGGCTGGGAAGGCGCAGCGCCCGGCCGCCGCGCGCTCCTCGAAGACCTCCTCCATTTGCCGACGCTGCAGCAGCTGCCCACTCAGCTCCAGGTATCGCACGGGCACGCGCGGCGCCAGCAGCGTCGCCATGAGCGCGAAGGCCTCGTGGACGCTGGAGCCATGTACGCTCGTCATGATTGGCGAGAAATGCGAAACTGGTCGGCGCAAAATGTGTGACCCACATTCGGAATGGACTATATTCGACATAGTGAAAATAAGTCAGATGGATGACTCGGTATGTGTATCCACTTGACAATTTGGTGATGCTCCGACGTGACAATTTGTCACTGACAAATCGTCAATGGCGAGTACTGTTTGTCATTTGAGTTTTCCACCTTGATTTCTTTGACGTGTTGGTGTCCTAAGATACCGCACCAGTATCTAGTAATACCAGCTGAGTCACACGTAGCAGATCGTTGATCCCGGCTGTAGGTTAAAAAGGCAGCGGTAGCTTTTGGGATGAAAGCAGAATCTTGCAATGGTCGGTTCGACTCGAGCCTTGAGTTACGTGTGCCGTGATAGTTCTTCCATGATGTACGCTTTGTGCGATCGCTGGCAGAGTTATTCACAACAGGTATTATTGACGGTGCGTACAGAAGATGAACAAACCCACGATTTGTGTGTGACGCTTGCTTGAGCGGAGGTACATCGAGTTCGACATTGAAAACGTTTATAGACCGAGAGGTCGAGAACATCACTGTAGGTACAATCGGACATTGAGCCCTTTACGATGCCCACGGCCAGGCCTTGCCTAGCTTGCCTTGAAAATTGCCGTCGTTCATCGGCACGTTCGCATCTCCGAAGCTCACCCAGTTCAGCGAGTTCCGCGCAGCATCCGTCATCTGGTCCCACATGATCAAGTCCTGGGTGTCGCCGCCCACGGTGGTGATATCTAGTGCGTGGTTTATCGGCCAGTGACTCTCGTAATTTACCTTGACAGCCGTACCGTCAATGGTATCAGCACTCGGAGAAACGTAGTACGAGTAGCCGCTGTGCGCCGAGGGTGACACAGCCAAGATCGTCGGATTCTCGACGTCCGGATTGTTGATCCACACGACGACGTGCTCCCAGTCGTGGCGGTGGCCCAACCCAGTGGAGGGGGAGTCTTTGGGGAAGTACCAAGAGTACATGATGGCCCAAACGCCGTTGTACCAGGTGGAGCGGCCGTATACTTGCGAGCCCCAGCCAGACCCCTTGCACGAACCGCTCGGTGCTCCAGTGGGCTTGAGACCACCGCTCGTGTCCCCATTCCAGTTCACTGCAGGGTACGGGTGGCACCCGTTCGTGATGTGGATCTGAGGTTTGAACTTCACGCCGGCCTTCTCGGAAATGGTCGTGGGTTCCGGTTGAGTGAAGGGCTGCACTTGGTCGTGGTCCATGGCGAAGACATCGGCGGAGGAGAGAGCAGCGACAACGGTTGTAGTGAAGCAAATACGGAGGTTCATCTCTTCGCTGGGTGTAGACTGCTTGGAAGTGACCAGGGAAATTAAGAAATGATTCTCGTCGTCGCGCCAAGACTCGGCAGCTTATCAGCATGGTATGCTCGCTCAGACTATAGGCGCCGGATAGGGAATTGCGGGATTGGTGGGGTCGTTAGAGATACAATACCATAAAACTAACCCAATATGATAGCGGAGGAACGTACTAGCACAGGATGGGGAATCCGTACCATCTCAACCAACACTCCCATACGTTATCTGTTAGTAGTAAAACTCTATCAAAAGGCTTCTATAGGAAAAAACACCTAAACATCAAATAGAAGGCCACTTATCATCATATCTGTTAGTAGTAAAACTAGCCCAATATGATAGCGGAGGAACGTACTAGCACAGGATGGAGAATCCGTACCACCTCAACCAACACTCCCATACGTTATCTGTTGTATAAGTTAGTAGTAAGGTACACTTCGTATTCGTACATCGCAGTAAGATTCATTTCACGGTGTGCAAAAGACGTCCTTGCCTTCCTTTGCAGTTCCAAACACACAACACATCATGTGCATGCATGTCCGCAATCTCGTATCGACGATTCACTTCGTGTAAAAACCCTTTGTAATCAACAATGGTATTTGAAGTATCCCTGTTGCAACATTGCTGTTGCAGATTATTACGTGCATACTGTGCTTTCTGTTTCTGACAGCAACTTTTAAGAGTCAAACAAGGATGTGATGGTGATGGCTATGAAAAGTTTTGATATCTCCTTGCAGTCGCCATTAAAATTCGCAAAACTTGACGAATGGACTTTACACGCTTATCAAGAGGGGGAGATCACACTAAGAGGAATCAGCTGGGATAGAGGAAGCGATTGGCTTACTCACTGAGCTCGTCGTTGGCGACGCAGAATTCAACGCCGGAGAGGCCGTTCAAGAGCTCCCTAAACGCTTCGGGCGTGACGCTCACGAAACTGCAGTAGGCGAAACTCTACTTACTCTTGCAAGCGAGCGTTGCCTGTTGGTCGTGGGTGTATGATGACTCGCCATAATGGTGAGAGCAACCAGATACGCCGGCGATTCTACCACCGGCGGAACAAACTGGCCAAGCCATTGATATCATCTAGAACATAATACTAGTACCTCATGTAAGCATCACTCGAAGGCGCGACATTATTGTTAGCTTACACTGAGGTTGCGAATCGAATGCACAGCGCAACAGGATCACAAATGCGTCACAAACACCGTTGACATCAACTGCCTGCAAGGTACTCGTCAGCCAATCAGCGCCGGCTAGATGCAGCCGAGCACGTGCCCCACGCTCCGAGCCAAGTCAAGTCAACAGCTTCAACTTGGCGGGCCCAATTTCAGCCAATCGCCGGCGCCCATATCCGATCCGCTGCAAATTGACGTCAGAACCAGATTCACTTCGTTGGCGTCAAATGTTCGCGCTGCGCTCCCCCTCATCCCTCTCGGCGCTGCGCCGCCCTCTCGCGCGCTACTTGGCGTCCAAAGGTACTTCCGTCTCACTCTCAGAAAAGGCCCATACTCCCCCCAGTGCCCTAACGCCATGACGTCCGCCGTAGCCGAGTACGAGAACATCCTGACCGAAGTGCGCGGCAAGGTCGCCATCATTACCCTACACCGCCCCAAGGCAAGCTATAAATAGCGCCTCGTCGACTAGTTCAAAAAATGTAGCCATCTGACGTGTCCCTGATCATTAGGCCCTCAATGCGCTGTGCAGTCCGCTGATCGAAGAACTCAATGGCGCGGCCCACGCCTTCGACGCCGACAAGAACATTGGCGCCATCATCATCACCGGCAGCGACAAGGCCTTCGCGGCGGGCGCCGACATCAAGGAGATGGCTACCAAGAGCTTCGTGGAGGCCTACTCGTCCAACATGTTCGCCAACTGGGGCGACAT
Source organism: Phytophthora foliorum (assembly GCA_024679135.1). NCBI lineage: Eukaryota > Oomycota > Peronosporomycetes > Peronosporales > Peronosporaceae > Phytophthora > Phytophthora foliorum. The sequence goes on along the minus strand of JAHWLE010000325.1, from coordinate 19,564 downwards.
CACCAAGGTCTCCAAGCCCGTGATCGCCGCCGTCAACGGCTACGCGCTGGGTGGCGGCTGTGAGCTGGCCATGCTCTGCGACCTCATCATCGCCGGCGACACGGCCAAGTTCGGCCAGCCGGAGATCACGCTCGGCACGATCCCGGGCTGCGGCGGCACCCAGAGACTCATCCGCGCCGTTGGCAAGGCCAAGGCCATGGAGATGATCCTCACGGGCAACATGATCGACGCCCAGCAGGCCGAGCGGGACGGCCTCGTAGCTCGCGTCGTGCCGGCTGACCAGCTGCTGGACGAGGCGCTCAAGACGGCCAACAAGATCGCGTCCTTCTCGCAGCCCGTGGTCAAGATGGCCAAGGAGGCCGTGAACGCTTCGTACGAGCAGTCGCTGCAGGAGGGACTCAAGTACGAGAGCCGCCTCTTCTGGAGCTCCTTCGCCACGCAGGACCAGAAGGAGGGCATGGCTGCCTTCGTGGAGAAGCGCAAGGCTTCGTTCAAGGACGAGTAAGCGCTTGGTGGTGTTCATGCAGACGCACGTGCAGGTTTGTGGAAGTGCTCGATGGATCAATTGTGCACAAGACAAAACCAACTCGTTGAAATTCATGATGGTCTGTTGCAATGCCAAACAGTATTAGCTATACTCTTGCTGTTTGCACTCTATCTAACCAGTCGGCGTGAGGCTCCATCAGAACATGGCCAGCGAGAAGCACCAGCGCTTCTTTTACCATGTTCATCGGCTGAAGCCCGAGTGCCAATGTGGCTGGCTAATGGTCTCTACAGACCGGATAATAATGCGCGGTCGCTATGATAACATCCGGCATCACCTCTCTTCACGTACCTTTACTCTTCTTTGACGAGTTGCGAGTAGGGCTCCCATTTGCAGACGTCCCCTTCGTACCATTCGCCACACCATTGCAGTCGTTTCCATCCCCAATGTCCCGCTTTTTCTTCTTCGAAGGCTTCTTGGTCGGTGATCTCATACGCAGGTGCTTACTATCCCCCGCGCCGTTGTCTACAGACTCTAGCACCCACTCTGGGATTTCGGCGCGGGTTACATGATCTATCTGCATATCCATCCCGCCGTGGCGAGACTCCCACTGGTCTGTGTAGTAGGCGAACTCGCGAATCACACTCGTCAGGTCCACATCATGTGTTGCGCCAGTAGCTGCAACCGCTTTCGGGGCTGGGAAGCCCAGTCCGATGAACATCCACGAGGTATGCACCTCAGACTTGGAGGAGCTTTCAGGACTGACCTCCTTGGTATCAACGAAGTCGAAAAAGCGGGCAAATGGATGAATGCGCAGCTCCGGAAGTGCCTCGAACCTAATAACAAGGAAACAAAGTCAATCAACGGAGCGATAAACTGCTACAAGACCAGAATTCGTATCGAGCAACAGCAGGCTTCAGGTGTTAATAGATAGTAAAGCATTCTCGATGTTGGGAGCCGAGACACAACACCAGAACCGATACGACGGTGAGCTACCACGTACCGAAGAAACAAGTGGCGCAACCTTGACTCGACCCAACCGAACCATCCTCCAAATTCTTCAGCAGTACTTGCCGTTATCTGAACACGCAAAAAGTGTCTTGACCTGACGGAAAGCAAGCAACAGACCAAACCGAACAAAGTCATAAAACAGAGCGCGCGAAGGGCCTCAAATGGAGCGAGAAGCCGAAGACGAAGGTGTAAATGAAACCTGTCAAAAAATGCTGGTGCCACGAACAGCTTTGCCCACGAAGTTTTCTGATCACTTCAATGTTAGCAAGACAACAAAAGAGCAAGGCATATAAAAAAATTCCAACTTACCTTCGTCTCAATCTCTAGCGTCCGAGTAAAACCTTTCCCAAACTCGGCCTTGAGAACTCGGAGCGTGGACGACATGACATTGTAGGACGAGTTGTATTCTGGATATGCCGGCGTGATGATCGGCATCAAGTGCAATCGGTCGCGTACGTTGGTTTTAGGATTCCAGACCTGCAAACATCATATCCACCAAGAAACTGTTAGTTGTTTTACTGTTGACTACACCTAACGTTGTGTCAGAAAACTCGACTATATGGGTCGGTATCCGAGAAAATAAAAAATAAAACGTTTGCATCACCGAGAAACCAAGGTTGAGCGGGTTCTCCACCCTGTCGAGCATGATCGGATTCGGCCACGTCCACATCTGGTATATCCTAAAGAACCGTGAGAGCAATGACGCCGGCAGCGAGTTCGGGTAAAACTGGCAGATACGCGCTACCAAGATGGCCCAGTTCACGCCACCCAAAAAACCCAGCACGTTCGAGTAGATGCCTCGAATCTGTGCAAAAAACAACACGTCACGTCCGTCACCCGTGACGAAACCCAATTAAAGCACAGCAACATGTGCAGCCGACGTACCCGGGCCCAATGCTTCACTGCAATCAATGTCGTGCGGAACCTGTCCGGATGGGGCACAAGCTGCAAAATTCTCTCCGTCACTCGGACGCCGTTGCAACCGCGCACTGAGGACTCATCCAGCCCCCTCAGGTGTTGGTCGTCCAACATGTCAATATCCTCGGGAACGGAATCCAGATTCAGCGACACGAACAGCAGGTCCACTGGGATCCCATCCACCTTCATCTTGATCACCGGCACAAATCTGTAATCACACCAAAAAAAAAGTCTCAGCAACACTGCAACATCTTTATCCTCAAATTGCAACCTACGCGTCACTGATGACGTGCAGTCCCGTGACGTTCGGCGTCGCCTCCAGCAGAATCGGCGCCTTCTCGAAGAAGCTCGCCCTCGTGCAGTGTCTCGGCGCGATGCACAGTCTGTGACCACAACCCGCATTTGCACAATTAGTCACAAAATTAGGTATTTGGTCTTTGGTCTTTTGTTCCCGTACGTGTCGATGTCGGCCTCTCGGCTCTGCACGCCGAGCCTGTAGGACCCAAATGTGCGCAGCTGCAGGCTCTTGGCGGCCGCCTCCGCCTCGCGGTAGAGCGCCAGGCCTTCGTGCAGCGCGTACTCGTCCAGCACGTGCTGCAGTCTTTTGAGCACGCCCTCGCGTCTCGCCAATTGCTGCTCGCTCTCGTAGAGGCCGCAGGACCTATGCAGAATTGGTCACGGGACCATTTTTTAGTCCCTTCCTGAGAGAGTTAGAGCTTGCAAATAGGCTCAAAGCGCACCGCAGTGTCTGCAGCAGCTCCTCGTTGAGACGCTTGTCCTCGTCCGTGGGCCCGGCGGTCGATAGCGGCGTCGTCATGGCTGCAGGACGGAGCAGGACGCAGGACGATTTTGATGGCGAAACGGATGGCGGCGATTGGTTGAAATGGTACCAAATGTTTAATACCGGTACTATTATTTGTGTATTTGTATCATGGGTACATCACGATGCTAGTCAAAATGCTGCTCAAGTAGGAAGAGCGCGGCGCCTTGCACTGCCATGACTCCAGCGTTCTCGCCTGATACAGGCAGGAACACATAATCCAATGGGTTTTCCAGCATAACCAATCGGTCGGGGGATTTGTACAGCGGACAGCGATAATACCCCAAGTTGGTCGCGGTCTGGTTCGGAAGTGGTCGGGGGTCCTCTCTGGCTGCGAACCTCGAAGACGGCAGCATCAAACCTTCGGGTGCTAACCGGAACCGAGTGGTGGCGTGCAGGGTCAATGGTGGGAGCGGTTGGTATCGACTGGAGGGATTGGGTATTGCATTTGGGGTCGGAAGTGACGTCCCAACCAGAGTGCACGAATCCAGATTCCACCTCGCGTTCTGAAGCACATCGATAACCACGCAAAGGGATCAGCAACGGGCGAAGGGAGAGGTGAAGATCAAGTAACTGAACGCATTCGTACCGATAGGAACAGCCCCGACAGCACGAGGGAGCCGAGGACATCCTCCACAGAATTCGGAGTGGTCTCGGACGCATCGGTTTGAGGTTTTCTTGAATTGGGTGGTTGAGTTTTCGACGAGTGAAGAGGCAGCACCACAAAAGAAATCTCCCTAAGAGGAAGGCCGTTGCTCACGGCGATGCTGTGACGGAATGAAAACAACAGCGCTGCATGGTATAACAATGGGCACGTGAGTGATACAAACAATTTTGACAGACAAACCAGCCGAATGACCAACCTTTCGGACGTTGCAATGCAGGTAACCAGATCGAGTCGACCCTGACGAGAGCAAACGCCAGTACAGATTGTTGGTGCATGTGGAAGAATGCAACTGCTTCCTGGAACCAACGCAGCCAAGGCTTCAGCCGCGTCGGCGTCGAAAACCCCTCGCTATCACCGAACCTCACGGCTTCACCCCTCCACGTCGGGGGCAGGTCACCTCGAGCTAGAGCATCAACGGTTGTCATCGTTTCTGGATTTAAGAGCTCCGCACTAGTCGTTTGCAACGACAAAAGAGTCTCGGCGCTAGTCCATACGAACGTCAAGTAGGCCTCCATGGCTGGAAGCTCGACTTGAATCAAATGTGCGGTTGGCTGCTGCTGTAATTGCGTCAGGAGATACTGCTGCCTACGAAGCGTACTGACTCGCCCCTGTCGAGTCGGTGGGTGGCGAATCGAGCTGCGGTTAACCAATGCCCCCACAGCACTACTAGCTTTTTGTTTGCCCCAGCTAATTATCATGCTCTCCCGCTGCTGTTTCTGCAGTTGCTGAATGCTGCTCGATAGGCTGGACTTGTCCGGGAATTCGGCCGTCACTTCCTCCAGGCATTTCTGGGCAGAGAGCAGATTAGCAGCGACTGCTGCAGCGGCTCTAGAGAAGTTTGTACTTCCATTCACTAGTGGTGGTTCGCGATAGATACTCGCTACATTATTCAAAACGGTTGATGTGTCGTGCGCATGCTGTTGATGCTGCAGACCAATTGGGACCAGCTCAAGCTCGATCTGTTCAAAGAGGTTGGCGCACGGAGTCATTGTCGTTGTTACCAGCTTCTCACGCAGCTGTAAAATGCGCGACACAAGCGACGTATCCTGGTCTGCATTGTGTAAATCAAGGGTATCGTAGTGCAGACACCAGGTCAGCAGCTCTCGACACTGAATCGCTCGAACATTGCCCCAGAGGCGACCCATGTAAACCAAGGCTGCAAGCTCAGTCAGTGTCTTCCCATGAGCTTCTGCGGCAGCCGCCGCAGTAGGAGTGGATGACTGAACCAATGAAGCTGTCCCCGACGCGACAGTGGCTGCAACTACACGTTGATGCATATGAAGCTGAATCAAGCGTGTCACTCGATCCAGTTCATAATGCGAAATGAACATGTCAGTAGGAACTGCATTTGCAGAGCCGTTGGATGTCATGCCTCGCGAATCCTGGAGATGAAGACGAAATATTGAGTGGAAGAGCCACAGAGCCGCTCGAATCTGCTGCTGCTCTGCGCTACTGCGCTGAAGAGCGGTCAATATCGACGAGGCATGCCGCGAAAGTGGAGCAGGACGACTCGGTGCTTCCTCTTTCTTCTGTGCCTTCTCCAATTTCTTCAGTTTTTCTACTGCTCTTCGCTCCTGCTCGGACTGCAAGTAGGAGTCATAATGCTGCCGGAGTGTCTGGGGCGGCTCTAAGAAGAGACGTTGAGCTGGAACAAGGGTCAAATCACGGTAACGCTGAGAGTATGTGGTGAACTGTCTCGGTGTCGACAACTCCTCCACCAGCCACATACGAAAGTTGTGATTCGTAGACTTCACGTCACTAAGACGTGCGATTTGAAGCCGCAACGCATTGTTGACGCTCAAGGATGGCGCTGCAACAGCGCCTTCGATAATAGCCCACCCAGGGTCCATTGATATCTCTCTGATTCTCGTAAGTGCATTGACATCGCGAGCGGCCAAGTCATTTTCATCATTCGCGGCAGTTTTATCACGATATAACCCACAAGAAGATGGAGATATCGGATCTTGGCCCATGGACATGAAAGCAACCGCCTCAGCTGGAATGTTATGTCTTCTTGCGCAATGCCGTACACTGGACGCACCGAACTCGCTCGAGTTGGAAAGAATAAGCAGCGGGGTCGAGAAGCTCGCACTTTTGGCCAGTGCGTCCAAACTGGGTCGAACTATCCCTCTTCCTTCTTCGGATGCACCGAGTAACGACAAGACCACTTCGTATCCGAGCTGCGTTGTGATCATATCATCGATCATTGGAAGTGGGAGCGTGTTATACAAGCACACATGAATTTGAAGCTGTCCGAGCAATCCAAGATTTTTTTTTATCCACGGCGGCCACAGAATACGTTCAGGTTCGGCTGGAGGCTTTGAGTACCCGTGTCCTCGAATTTTTGATGTGTCATCAGTTGTTGACTTCATGTAGGCCTTCCAGTCATACGCATTTTCTACCATATCATCGTATAGCGCACACTTCAACGCATTGAGAGAACCCCTCTTCTTGTCCTCATTTGCGACGTGAAAGAAACCCTGCTGAAGTTTTAAGAACGCAGCAAGGAGATCATCGTCTAGACGCTTTCGTGAAGTCCTTGAAGCGCTCGAACTAGCTGCATCTGCCATTGTTAGAAGACCAGCGTCAACAATCATATCGACAAAGCACTGTGCTGTTTGCTTTACCGCATTAGTTTTGTCATGGTCGCGTTCAACGGTGTGGCAAGCCAAACTGCGTCCTGAACTTAGCTTTAGAATGCGATCTCGCACTCCCTCCATCAAAATTGACTGAGGCACTCCAAAAAGCTTGCTCGCCTCGTTGTCAATTTCTCCTATTGCCAACACCAAAGAGAGTAAATACGTTCTGTGCAAAGATGTCGGGAGTGCAGCGAGGCGTTGGCAGGCGTACGAAACAGTAGTCGATACCGTCACTGTAGCAACGCTCGAGTGTGGTTGCACTTCACCATTCACATTTTCAGTTCCAGGGCATTGTTCAGGTACAGCAACGCACCCAGCAATATCAATCAAGGTGTGTGATAGCGGAATGTGCAGTGAAGAGTTGAGCCTTGCCATCGCCTCTTCCGTTAATATGAAAGCGCGGGCTCGGCGAGCGAAGGTGATCGCTTTCTGTCGTGCTTCATACAAACGTCGCAGGTCTTGTTGTAGCTGTTTTCGCGTCTTCTGAACCGTCAGATAGTCATCTAACTGCGCTGCAATGCGTTCCATTGATTCTTCGTCATACAATCCCTGATGACCAGTACCAGACGAAATCCAAGCAGACACGATAGATACTGCAGCTGGACTCAATCCAGCCTTTGAAGTTTTTACTGCTTCATCACTTGCCGAGCACAAATTCGCAAGAAAACTTCCGAACAGTGATTCCTCCTTATCTTTTTCAACGCTCAGTCTCGACTGCACCGACTCAATTTCATTTTGGACGGATGCACCGGAACTGCGACAAAATAACGCCAAGAAATGATTGTCGATGTCTTGCCGGGTGGGCGTGAAGTCAACAGCAGCAAAGTGGCTCCAAGTCTAAAGCCATACAAGATAATATCATCAACTCTAAAAATTCACGAAGGCAGTAAAATTCAACCACAAAGTAGCGTCCAAACCAACCTTTGGCGTCCAGAATGCTGCCTTGTTGAGTGACTTAGCAGCAAAATATACTGCACAACTGCTCTTCTCCTTGAGTAAGACAATCAACTCTAGAGCAGCTTCAATCGTAGCCTCCTCCCCATCAGACGCGCTTTCTATCAGAATCTATCAGAAAGAAGTACAAAACAATTAGTCTGGACAACTGCCAGCAACTTTCAGATGATGGACGTACCATAGATGGCGGCGTCTGTGCTAGACATGCCTCAAGTGCATGAATCAACTGTGGATCGCCAGCGTCCAGGATCACCATTGACCCAGCTTCATCTCGTGAACGGTGATTAGTATTGCTACCATTGTGCGGTCGAGTAGGGTCACTTCGAGAAGACCCATTGAATCGTGTGGGGCTACGGTAGGCCTGCTTAAGCCAGGAGACTCCACGATCAAGAGGGTCTACGAGGAATGGAATCTTGAAACACACTTGATGAACTTGATCCATTAGAAACAGACTAGTAGCAAGTGCCTCATCCTCTTCGTCTTGCATATCAACAATAACCTTCCGCAGGTGGGTCGCCAATCCTTCTCCACTTAGGGCCCAGTGCTGTAACATTGATGATATATCTGCTGACACAGGGTACGGTTCGTTTAGAGGAGCGGCGAAGTGTTTCTGAATAGCTTCTCGACATTGTAGCACGAGCTTTTCCCGTTCTTCGTGAAATTTCTCGGCCCCAAAAATCACCAAAGTAGCTACAATGGCACAATCCCCAAGCAAGTTGACTTGCTGCTGCTCCACGCTTTCCAATCGCTGTCGTGTGATATCGTACCATTGCTTAATAACATGACCGAAAGATGCGACCGAGGACTTCCACCGTAGCCTCGTTTCTTGGGTTCGCTGGAGCTCGGCTTCACGCTGGAGGTTTTGGCCGTGAAGAATGCGAAGCTCAGCCAAATGAATCTCGATATCTACGAGCTTCTTCTTCTCAGCTTGAGCACGTTCTTCAATGATGTGGAAATTACGCTCAGTCTCTTCGAGCAATTTCTGTGTCGGAGCCACGCGTTTCATCGCCTCGAAGTACCGTACCAGGGCTAAAACCCACTTGCACAGTGTTGTCGAAGCTAGTGAAGCTCGTCTCATATTTTCCATCGAGAAGTCCGGGTGATTTACGTAAAATTTGACACGATCCATCAATGTCGGATCGATCCTGTCCTTATCAAAGTTGCGAAGGCGATCCAGAAAGTGGATGTCCGCTAGAATTCGTAGCGCTTCACTCCAAGTCGGTGGAACGTCAAGCAGTACACAAACAGCTTGCATCGCTAAGCGCACGAGCTGGGGAGGATTTGTGAAGGATTTCATCTCGACAATATGGTACTTGTTAATCTGTGACAGCGCCTCAGTGGCCTCTTGGACATCCGGTAGTGTCTTCGATAGCTCACGGTGGATGCTGGCGCGCTCCACTTCGATCTCACTTTGAATTTTGGCACACCTCTCTTCATCAAGCAAGAACATCCGCCTGGCTTCTCTTTCGATACCTTCTTGGGCCGCGAGTTCTACACTGGTTTCCAGAACAGCCTGAGTTGCATCATTCTGGAGAAATTCATTCGTTTCTTCCTTTGCAACACGGACGCTTGTCTGTGATAGCCTTTTAGCCAAAGATGCCAACGCTTTCTCCAAGTCGCGAAGCTGGAACTCTAATTTTCGATGGTGGAACGCAAACAGAACTTTAAAAATCCGCAACATGTCATCGAGCTGGGTGGTGGCGGCGCCAAATCTCCTTCCGCGCTCGGTGGGAGATAGTAAAAGCTGCCGATGATAAGTACCATCGCTCACAAAGATTTCCGCCACGTGATGTGCTATCATTATGATGTCTCGTAGTTGAGCGCGAATACCAGCATCCACAATGCGTCGAGCAGCTTCACCCGGCAAAGTACTGGCGGGGTCGGAGACAGCAGAATCACGGACGGATGTCCATTCATGCAGAGCACTATTGCAAACCGCTTCAGATGATACGTCCTGCCAGTTGGGAAATGTCTTTGGTACAAATCTGTAGTACACTGACGGTTGGAGCGTCATAAACTTGAACAGCTTAGCCTTGCATCTGTACAATACCAAGCAGAGAGAGTGCTTTAGAATATGGCAAGCTCACACATTTCACCTCATACTATCAGCAACTGGTACCCACCCAATTGACAACACGATGTAGAGACTCCGTCTCACGTTCTCTCGGAAGATTGTTAGCAAATGCGCAGATGAGTGAGTTGTTGGTCGCTTGATCCCTCCATTCCCTTTACTTTTCTCAACAGGTGAAGTCATCTCCTGAAGAAACGACGACCGTGTCGCAGGTGGTGGTGCCGCTGGTAACCCTTTCGGCTGATGGTCGATGGCGTGAAGTTTCACTTTGTCCGCTGAGGAATACACGTGCGGTGGTAAATCGTCTTGACGGATTAAATACATCAGAAGTGCCACCTCCTCCGAGTTCAAATCCTCGAACTCAGCGTAAATCACCGTCTGCGTTGCCTTCAGACCTGCCTCAAGTACGATGGTCTTGACGTGCTCGATAAAATTTGCTAGCCGCAAGTGTGCACTGACTTCACGGTATTGAAAAGACAAAGTGCCGCATGCAACCATTGTCGTGCTGCGTCGATCTGCAGTGTCCGATCCGCTGAGCAGTAAATGCCGTGCACCACTTTGCAGAAAACTGTAAATGTCCAACGCATTCTGCAACTGTTGAAATGAAGGCGCAGCGGTCACTTTCTCATCGGGAAGACCAGTTTTCAGCGCCACCATCACTAGTGAAGACCTCCGTATAATCGCTGCGTCTTGGGCAGAAGTTGAGATAGTAGCTGTACCCCCTGTAGTAGCTGACAGTAAATGACGGACAGATCGTCCACTTTTCCGTGGACTACGTGGACTATGTTCGCCTTGTCCAAACGTCTCCGGTCCAGAAACAAAAGGTTCGGAAGATGTCTGGTTCGGTTTTGATGCTGCTTTATGGTACCAATGGAAGCGCTCCTCTCCGGCAACAAACATTGTCGTCAGAGTTCGTACATTTACCCGCGTAATCCCTTCTGTATCTCCACAGTCAGCGAAGAAATGTTCTTCTGGAGACCGGAGATATACCAGACTTTGCGAGCTATACCCAAGTTTCTTGGCAATGCGAAGCGCTGATGATTGAAGTTGATCTCGGTGAATCTGCTCAAGATGACGATTGCGATGTAGCTGTAGAGTAAAGTACATACTCATCATCTCAAATTCGGTCGCTGGGTCAGCAGGGACTCGTGTCAACGACACATTCATCAAGCTAATGAACACGGACAACACGCTGCCAATGTTGAAGATCAAATATGGGGCTATTGCCGATGGTTTCCACAGCTTTTTTGATCGCTTGTAGATTTGAATTGGGAACTGACTCAGGCGATGTACAACGCTCGTCAGCTCTCCAAAGGGGCCTTCGTAGCGTTTGCGAAAGTATGATGTGAACATAGGGACAACTTGTGCAAATACCTCATCGCTTTGATCTGGCAGCCAAATCTACATGCAGTGAACAAAACGTCAGTAAACCCAAAGGATACTCGCCAGATATGTGAGACGTACCATGTGGAAGTGCCGCATCAACCGCGTTGGTACGCGGGGATACCCAAACGTTGTGATCGAAAATGAGCACCACACGGCAAGATCTCTGAACTCCACATACTCTTTCGTGGATTTGATAAAACTTCCTTTTCCATCGGTCACTTGTCGGATCATGGCGGAGCACGGACCATCTGCTCGCTCAGGGGAATCCTAGCAGCAACGAGAACGAAGTTAGATAAGAAGGAAATGACCAAGTGAGTTGGTCGAAATTTACCTGCGTGTCGAGATTTAGATTCTCCAGCACCAGTACTAACGCGCGCTTGCCAACACCAGGACAGTGAGCCCCTTTCAGTTTACCAGTCATCCCGTTCTCAATTACCCTTTGGATATCAACTCCTGTCGTTCTGAAGCCAATCTGCACAGCGGTGGCGCTTATACGTTCCTTTAGACCAAGCTCCCGCAAACAATTCTCCATAACGAGAGTTTTCCCAACTCCGGATTCACCAACAACAAACGCGTTTGCTTTCGCAAGAGCAATCATTTTAAGCCATGCGCTACAGCTGACTGTAACCGCAGTTGGGACGTAGATGACAGACAAGGGGCTTGTGATTGTCGAGGTGTCACCCACGAGTTCCGCCTCGGCGTCGGCATCTTCCGTATCATCGCTCGTTATGATTCGTCCTCGCGCTCTCAGGATCGCACTCGTTCGACGCGGGAACTCCGTTTGGTATGCAAAACTGCTTCGGCGGGTTGCTGGTCTTGAAAGTTCTACTAACGACCTACTCCACAGAAACAACACAGGCCGATGATCGTGAAAGCGTAAGCCGATGTCAAAAAGCGTGACTGAGGGATCCAAGGTGAAAATTGGGTGCTCTTCGAGTAGTTGGGGTGCGATTTGTATGGCAGCAAGATGGAACTCCGCCCTAGCGCGAGATTGTAGAACCATACCGAGCGACATCGTTGCAGCATAGGCAACAATAATTTTCGCGTCAGCCATCCAATCCGCATCATCCTCAACCACACCCTTCGCCACCTCAGCAACCAGCGGAGTCAGAATTTGAAGCATGTTGGTGACGGCGTGCGTAACTGAGCACTTCAAGAAGGAAGGAGCGTATCGTTTGAAAACGTCAAGAACCGCCGGTAAGTGCGACCTCATTAGCTTTGTGACGTATTCACTGGTCGGCTCCTGCAGCTTGGTCAGATGTGCCAAGCTTGAACGCTTACGCCTGGGTTGTTGCTGGTGCAGCCAACTTTTTATCAGCAAAGTGTACGACACCATGTGCTCCGTCTGCATGTAGACCAAGCCACACCGGCTAAGGCATGCCGGAGACCATTGCTGTAAACTCTCAACCTCACAGAAAATTCGCAGACACTCTTGCGTACATTCTAGCTGATCTCCATTAGGTAAGATCATCCTCTTGACGTCTTTAGGTGACGCTTTCATTAGCCCACGAAGAGGCTCCAGCAGTGTTGGTGCATCTCGTACACCGTCAAAAACTATCCAGGATGCGGGTGCTAGGGAACGTGTTGATGATGTTGTTGAGGTACCGTCCGCGTGAGAATAATACGACCCCCTTCGCGAAAGTTGCGGATTTGAAGACGCGTTCCCTTCACTGCTGCTTGAGTGCTCCAGCGTGTAGTCGAAGCTGCTCTCATTTGACGCGGTATCGACACAGTTCTGACGAAAGAAGTGACTGAAGAAGCCATCATCCCAGGTCAAGTCTCCTGTAGCTTCGCCGTAGATATCTCTTAAACTGAAAGCTTCTGGGTAAAGTCGAACTGTTCTAAGTTGTTTATCAAGAGCAGGATCAGTTTGGTTATCACGTGAAGCGAATTCTCCACTCTCTTGAATGGCCACTTCATCGGCGAATATCGAGCCAAGTACGTTGATAGCAGTCGACTTCCCGCACACCCCACGCCCAACAACCACAACTATCACCCGTTTCGACACAACTTGATACAGCTCAAGTAGCTTACGAACGTAGAACTCATTTACACTTAGCCGGCGCGCAGTGATTGCACTTTCAATTTTCATTTTGACATGTTTGAGCTCGAAATGCTCGTCTTCTTCATCACTGCCATATGAGACAGCTGCGTCTTCAGCAATATCAGGTTGCTCATGATTATTTACCGAAGAGCGTGCTGTAGAATTCGCCATAGGAGCTCGTAGGGCTAGCATCCCATATCCGTTAATTTCCAAGTCCGCTGCGTGGGGGAAAATGGTCCGAATGCATTTCAAAAAGGCAACTCGCCTCTCGGGTATCACTTTAGAGTGAACTTCTTCCCAGATTGCAGCCACGAGAGACTTCTCACCCGATTGCCAGGAGTTCGCTTCCAAGCGATAGCTCACATTGCGGACAATAGCGAACGCTGTGGGCAGTCTGCTTTGCGGCAGGTCCTTCGTATATGGCTCGGGGTCGTTCATGAGGAGACAGAAAAGTGCCTCCAGCTTCAAACTGAGCTGCTTCCAGTCCTTGAATCCGTTCACAAGCAATAGTGCCTCTACAATACGCTCTGGGTTTACACTGGGACAGGAAACAGGGGCAAAACAACTTGTTAGGCGCAAGAAAACCTCCTGGTGATGAGGGTGTTGGTAGGCTAGTGAGCACGTCACCATGATGGCCAAGTCGTTATTCGTAATGTCGACAGGACCTCCATCCAGAACAAGAGAGTCTTGGTGCGCCCGTAAGGCATCGACTATCTGGTTTATTTCCTGCACGAAAACTCGCAGCATGGTGGAAACCTCGATGCCAGAGAACGAGAGCCACACTGAGTTACTTTGTAAAACACCCCGCAGTACTCGTTTGAAGTGAGTGAGTGTTAGCCCATTTGAATAGTCAAAGTCTATGCACTCCCGGCCAACCATTGCAGATAATTCACGCACGAGTGTTCGCTTCCTTGTGCATCCACCGCTGCTGGAGGAGTGTACTAACACCCCGTGCTCAAGGGATAAAGCGGTACTCATTGCCAATAAGGTGCGCTTGCAAAGAGGACTCAACACTGGGCACGAATAATTCCCAATGAACGAGTATTCGTACTGGAACGTCTTCACCAAGTGATGGATAGTGCATTTTTTCTCGAACGGGTCGTAGTAAAATCGCGGTAGCTTGACCCAGGTGAAGGAGTCTCCAGCCGCATAGCTATAGTGATAAACAGAGACATCACTACCAGTTTGATGCGTAGCTGCCACTCCAACTGACTGACTTACGAGCGTTAACGGTTGATCCTCGTACAGCTCCCGAATACCTTGAGATTTGTTCAGCAAAAGAGTTAGCATTGAACTTGCGAGCCATCGCTCCCTGGGGCTGGAGTTTCGTCGCACGATATACTCGATCAAGTTAGACTTTTTGAGCTGAAAGAGATGCCAAAAACGCTGCCACGCCGCACCCGTACGATCGAGACGCACCAACGGACTGATTTCGTGGGTAACTAAGATGTGAACGCAGAGGAGAATTACTTGAAGAGGGTAGTCTTTCCATCCTCGACTATCTTCTACAACAATTCGTGTATCTGCTTCTGTCGAAGGAGTTGAGGTATCACCGCTCTCGCTTGCTCGTCGATCAGTAGCTTCACTACGTGACAATGTTCTCGCTTTCTTCGTTGCACTTGTACGAGGCTTAATCAGTGGTTCAAGATTGTCTTCGAAGAGGGTAACCAGACTTCCATCCATAGCACTACTGACTGCCTCCACCATTGCAGCTCGTACGCGCTCGTCAAGCTCTTTCATCCAAAATTGCGGGTTCTCACTCACACGCAATGGTTTGATCGGCAGCACTTCTCCCACTGCGGTACCATAGATAGCATCAATATCAACGCCACTATGCAGACTAGTAAACTGATCTTCACGACTTGTTGTATCCTTTTGCGAACTCTCGTCACCAGGTGCACCGCTGCTGTTAAGAGAAATTGCCGAAGGGTTCGCCACAAGTTCTGGAATTCCTAATGTCGTCCTTCGGGAGGGTCCCACGCGAAGAGAATCAATCCCACGAAAGCATTTTGAAATCATCCGCGGAAGCTGTTTCAGGTCGCGAGAGTATATCATCAGTTGGAATAGGTCATGATCGGAAAGGAAGTTAAAACGCGGGAAATGCTTCCGCTTTTCGTCGAGGTAGGTTCCCAGTTGAAGCCATAGCTTTGAGTACGATTCTTGAGCACCGACAAGAAAGCCAATGGTAACCACTTCACGCAAGCATATAGATAGAGAGGAGGTCCCTTTCGCTGCATGCATCATGCCTCTCCACTTGCGATCAATTGCCTGAAATTCAAAGGATGCTTCAGTAACACTTTGCTGGACATCTCGAAGCGAGAACAAAAGGCTAAGCTTGGTGCGACTGCGCTGAACGACACTCCATTTGTCCAAAACTTCTTCGCAATGGCGAACCTCGTCGCGCCATTGTACTAGCTGCAATTGAAGAGTACCCGACGCTGTAACCTGGGCAAGGGTTTGAATCGTTAGCAGATCGTCTTCGAATGACTCAAGTAACTGACCAGCTCGCGGAAGATCGAGCTCGTATGAGTCCTGAACTCGAATAATCGGAAGCGTAGCATCATGTAGCCGTGCCTTCATTGCGTTCAGTTTCTTTTCGGTCACCGCATCGTGGTGGGCTTTTTGAGTAATCTCTCGGATCTGCAATTCATACTTCCACAAGTCCCGACTGCGAAGAAATCCCAACGTTACAGTAAAACCATCAGTTATCAGTACACCTATGCTGGAGACGTAGTTGAGAATATCCATAAGTTTCAAAATCTCCTTCCAGTGGTGAATCTTGACCCAGGGCTGTGCCATTTCCTTCACCAGACTCAGCTTCCGCAAGTAGTCGATAACGGCTTGATGAATATTTCCTAACATCTTTTCCGCGAACCCTGCTCGCTCCCGACTCTGAAGCTCACGAATGACCGGCAAGAAGCAGTGAACCTTTTCGGCATGAGCCTCCCAGTTCTGCTCGCTGAAAATACCGTTTTCCATTGAGTTGATAGCTGCTAGCCACTGTAGCGTAAATATGACGAGTTCCTGCACTTCGCCCCATTTTGTCATGGCTTCCGCTAGCGATGGAATCTCCACTAGCTTTAATCCGACCATTTTTTGATACTCTTGATACAGCTTTGTCGCTTTCTCGATCGCCGACAATTCACGTACGACCTCCTGAAATGTCCCCACATTTTTCTCCATGTCTTCCTCTTCTTCCATGTCAGAAAACTCGTCGTACATCCGCAGTAGTTTCTGGCACCGCAGCGAATATTTCTGCAGAGCGGTGTTGACCTGGTAAGTGATGTTAGGCAACACCTTAGCAGCAAACTTGGCGTGAGATTGCACGAGAGCAGTGTACTTGCCTAACAACTGATGCATAGTGTTGTACTGTGGTGATACTTCCGAGCCCAGAGGAGGTGCAAACCGTTTTAAAGCTCGGACTGTTTCATCTACGTTGCGTATGTTCTGGTTTAGTTGCTTTTCACCGTCCTTCAGCAAGCGAACTTGCTTCATTTGCTCACAGAAGAATTCAATTAGCTGCGGTCGGTCTTCCAGTACCAGAGTGGCTCGCTGTAGTGCACTGACACATTCTGCTACGCCTTCGATAGCCAGACGATAGAGGGTTTCATGAAGCGAGCTGCGCTCATGAGAAATTAGATCCAAGATCTCCGAAATTGAACGCCGACACTGAATTTCGAGGAACCCAACTTTCCAGCTAGACTGCAGCTTTTGACATGCATGCTGTGATTGATCAAGAACATTCAGGCGATGAGCAATACTTTTCAAGAAACGGGAAAGCTCACCGCCGGGAACTCCCGTAAGACGAGAAAGCTCAGTGGCTGGATAGAGTTGTGCGTTCCCAGTAGTCTGGCAATCTGCTCGAGACACATTGCACCTTCGGACGGATTGAACCTCCAAATAAATAAGGCGCAGTGACTCGAATGCAAGCATTTGCTGTGCGGCTCGATCAAACCACACGGCGAGCTCCGTAAACAGCTCCTTCGTAACTTCATCAAAGGATGGATCTCTCCTGAGAACCGATTGCAAGTCAAATTCTACTGAGTCGTTGGACTCGAACGATTCAGCAACAGTGGCCAATACTCCTGTACCTCGATTGTTACTCCAAGTGATAGCATTTTTGGTGAAGTGGAAGTTGCTGACAAGGCGAATGAGTCTGGCCAGACCGTCCAAGAAAACGTGCTTCGTCTGATCAAGCGAAGGCGAGAGCTCTAGTGTGTCACCAACAATTGTCACGGCAGCACATATAGCGCCCAAGTTTTCTTCAGTGGATAACTCTTCACGCAAGTACTCGACACAGCCGATAATCATCAAGTAGAGACTTTCTGTGAACATGTAATCCATTAGTCGGATATACGTTTCCAGCAAAGACATGTCAAGAGCTGCCGTATCCTTTTGACATTGTAGATCAGTCTTTCGCTTTCGCATCGCAGCAATTGGAGCTGACTTCCACTTTGCATTGAGTGTTCGGACGGACGCAGCTTCAGCGTTGTAAAGCTCATCCAGATTAGTCGGAGGTTGGAGATCATCATAAATTTGTTGTACCATTGCTTCCATGAGACCAAGAAGCTTTTCTTTCGCATCAATGAGCTTCATTTCTGCGGTTGTTAGCCGTCCTTTCTGGTGTTCTTGAACCGCAACAAGATCGACAGCAGGCCTGGCACTCGGCAACGTCAACGATCGGATCTCTTGGATGTCACGAAGAGCGCGGCATGAATCCAGCATCGGCCGAACGAAGGCTTGACGAGCGAACGGCAGTGATTGGGCAAGGCGCTTGCAATTGTCTCGATAGATAGTATGGCGGATCGCCCGAACCCAGCCTACAAAAACTTTTCGCACGAGAAACTTTTGGAAAAGAGGGATTCCTGCCAACAGGAGTGAAAACATTTTGCTCTCCATGATCCACTGTGACAGTGGAATGACCTCACCAGATACATCGTTATCATTGTTGTTCGAGTGATGCACGAGCGATGTGGATGTCATCATGAAGTAGTCACCCGCACCTAGCCTGGGGGCTTCATCGATTCGTTCCAAGTCGTACGGCATGTATTTTCCTGTCGAGACCGGCGCGGATGAAAGCCCAAGCGACAGCTTTGCCGTCTCAGCGGGATTTCCTCCCCTCCCACTCTTACGTTTGAAATACAAGACATCGCGCTTGTGTTTGGCATCCAAGAAAAACAGGATTGCGTCTTCAACGCCAGAGAACCTCGTCTTGGAGGGCGATGTGGGGGCATTGTTGTCAGTATAGAAGTCTGCAGATACTTCATTCGGTTCATGACTCGCGTCGACCTGGAAGCTCACCCGCTTTAACGTAGCAAATCGCTGTACCAGCCGATCAAAGAGCTCTTTATTCCTCTCCCGAAGCTTCTGCACGAAAACACTGCAATCAACACATGAATACCCGTCACCACCGCACCACACTAAGTGGCTCTAACTTACCGGTTCGAAAGCTTCTCCGGCGCTGGGTTCGGCATTGGAGTCAACTTTCCTGGCTTTTGCGTCATTCGAGTCGCAGCTTTATCGCGAAACCTCCCCGTCTTGGCCCCCGTCGGCGCTCGAGGAGCGATCGGTCGGAAGGGTGGGTCGTCTCTGAAAATCTCCGGCGGCTGCACCAATTTGCGGTGAGCAAGAGGGACGTGCACGGGTGAGTGCCAGCTCTGCTGTTGCCTCGTCCCTGCTTTCCCCGTCGTCCCCGTTGCACCCTGCACCTCCGCGTCTTTGGTGGCGGCATTTCGCACCACGAAAGCCACTGGAGGTCGTCGACGCAGCTCCAGCAGCTGCTCCTCGTCCACATACAGTGGGGACTGCTCGAACATGGTCGAACGCTCCTTCTCCTCGTCACCGCCGCCACTGGAAGTGATCGGGTCATGGTCCTCCGCCTTCATATCCGTCGACGACTCGTCGGGATTCGCCGCATTGTCGCGGCTTGGGGCCGGTTGGAGCTTGGCTCGCGCTTGTTCCCGGGTGCGCACAGCGGTTCCGGTTGCAATCGATCGAGGCGTCCGCGGAGGGGACGAAGGTCCCTCTAGCGAGTTGCGACGGGAAGTGGCGCCGCGAAGATGTCGCTTTACTGGGGCCTCCATTTCTGTAAAAATATCTTTTTTTCAGTACGAAAATCGATTGCGACGTCAGTGACAGCGTTGTCGAGTTTGAAGTGGTGATGGCGGCTTCTTGCTAGTTAAGTTGTCTTGCTAATGACTAGACTACAGTTGTGGATATGACGAGTCTATTTTACTTCAAACCAGGATAATAGGATAATATCCTGAGCCAGGATATGACAAGCTCATTTTATCCTGGTGGACTAGCCGAATCATTCGCACTTAATCGCATTGTATGTTCCGTACTTACCATCGTCCCATTCTGTACTTGCTGCTCGCCATCAGCCAGTGGACATGGCTACACTTCACTACCACAATAATCGCAATGCGAGACGCACTCGACCGCGGCGGGTTGGCGCTGGCGCAGACGGCGGTGGCGTCGTTCTCTGCCTCGTCACAGGCGATGGACCCGAGCGCGGACTTTGACTACGACTACGTGCTGGACTGCCAGCCCACGGCGCACGGCAGCGGC
>JAHWLE010000324.1:0-26599 GCA_024679135.1 Phytophthora foliorum | reverse complement strand
ATTTTCTATACATGGTCGGAAAGGTCGGAGGTCGGATATATTTTGGTATGGAAGTGTATGACGGAAGGAGAGAACTCGGCGAGTCGAACGCAGACGATGACCGAGCGATTGGAAGTATGGAGGTAATTCAGCGATCGATTATCACAATTGGTCAAGCCAAGAGATGGAAGCTGCTCCCGGGGGAGCGGCTGGGATGGTGGTCACCGAGAAAATTTGATCGCCGAGTATGAATGCGAGCCCTTGTGATATTGCTCAAAATCTGCTACACGCTGGTAGCCGGGAAGATCATCCACGTCTACACCAGATTCTCGATGCTGGAATGGGTGTTTAAGTCGAAAACCTTGTACGGCCGAGCTGTGAGCTTCGCTGTCCTCCTCTCTCCCTTCCACTTGAAAGTCAAACGCGTACGAGAACGTGACGTCGAATTCGCCCAGCTCTTACAAGCGTCAATCACTCCGTTTGTTGGGCTCGACGAGTCGTTGGCACACATTGCACCGCCGTCCAAGAACTCGGCGAGCGTCCAGCTGGACCCTGAGCTACTGTATGCCTAAGTGCCACGCGACTTTGAGGGGCACGTCCCCTCCTTCGATGGGTCGGCAAAAACGGAAAAGCGTGGGGGCTACGGAAGCTGTTCATGGATTTTGTGGCGTTTACCGACGTGGGACATTATGACCGCTGCGAGTGCTCACCTGACGTCAACCACGGTTAATATCGCCGAGTACACCGGAATCAACCACGACGTACTCGCAGCATTAGACCGAGGAGTGACTGATTTGATCATTGTGGGTGACTCCAGGCTCGCAATCCAGCAATACATGGGGGTGATGGCATGGAAGAAGGAGACCCTGCAGGTTGAACTAGCACGCCACAAAGAACTCGTCGAACAGTTAAACTCCGTGCGTTATTGTCGATAAGCCGTTGGTAGATCATCGGTGCATTTTTCAACCCAAATGGCATACGCAACCACTCAAAATGGCCCAGGGCGCTCACGAAAGCAGATATTTCTCTGGCTCACCGAGTCATCATGACAGCACAAAATCCGCTGGCTGAATCGAGAGAGCAGAACCAGAGGTAGCTCTCCAACTCGGTGAGGAGGTCATCGACGAGTGGCATAGCATATTCCATGCTGACTGCGATCGCGTTCACCAGCTTGTAGTCAATGCAGAATCGTATATCGACTCCGTTCTTTTTCAGCATCTGCATGTAGTACGGTGCTACAATGCGGCAGCTGACGCACTAGCCACGGAAGCCCTTGAAGCCATGGCTGGGCGAGTAGTTCTAAGTGGAGAGCACAAGACAGAGCTGCAGACGTTGAACCGAATTCAAGAAAGGCTATATGTCGCCAAAGAATCAGCGAACGACGTAGAGGAAGTTCCTAAAGTCTCAACAATCACTCGAAGCCAAACTCGGCGAGAGACGCCATTTTACCTGGTACACGGCTGGGACGCGCAGTTGACGCTCAAATCGATGACTACATCCATTCGCCAAGCTGCTAGGAGCTCAGCGAGGCAAACGATCTCAGCGAAAGCCACAGAATGGCGCAGAGAAGCCAACAGACAGCGAGAAGTCGCCCTCGAGTTGGCCATGGAGTATCAACTGAAGGAAAGGGCCCGAAGAGCCAGAGAGCACAACGAATCGCTGAGCCGAGTCGAAAAGAAGTCCGTTCCAAACTCGGCGAATGACGTAGCAGACGGACGGGAAGACGGGATCAACCCAGCGAATGACGAATCGGCCGCATTAAGCGCAGACGAGAGAGTCGCTGAGTCCAGGCAGTCGTTATTCAAAGAAGGTGACCAAGTTTGGCTGTTCATGGAACGGGTGAAACCAGGATTGAAGAAGAAACTCGCGCACCGGTGGCATGGACCGTTCCGGATCAAACAAAAGATCGAGGAGTTCGCGTATGAACTGGAGTTACCTGACAAGAGCGGCTACCGATTCTACCCAGTAGTTCACGTATCTCGGCTAAAGAAAGTTACTGAACTTGGCGAGCGTCCTACGACTCGGCTGGTCGACGGGCTCAGCGAGAGTGATCGATTTGACTTCGACGAGGAGCTATTGCCGGAAGATAGTTGGGAACCTGACGAACAAACTGGGCGATACGAAGTAGAAGCCATTCTCGACGAGCACGGACCGAGCCCAGCGTCAATTTTTGGTTAAATGGGTGGGCTATGACGACCCTAGCTGGGAACCCTTGTCGAATCTGTCATGTGGAGGCCTTCTCTTTGATTACCTTCGACAAAAGAAACGTGAAAACCGTCTGCAAACGGTGCAAGTTGCAGACGAGAGCTAAAAGCTATCGCACATGAAGAATTACCACCGACCTGTGAAGACAGCAGGCAGGACGAGTGGGTGAAAGTTACTGCGTCACTACATAAATGGATATTACAAAATGGATGAAGTATGGATTATGAAAGAATCAGAAAGAAACACCAAGACTCATCGAAAACTGCAACGGAATGAACCTAGATCTCGGCGACACGAGAAGAATTACTCGGCGAAAGAGTTGCCGGTGGAGCGCGCGATTCGCCAGGCTGAGACTCGTCGAAAATGCCTTCGAAGATATGAAGACCAGCCCGGTTAGCCGGAGGCGGGGCACTCTCGTCGACCGACAGAGGATTAGCTTCGTTGGGGTTCACGTCTTCCTCGAGATCCACCTCGATCTCCCCGACAGAAATCCCTTCTGGAGCAAACAAAGGAAACTCGGGATTGCGGAGACGAAATCAGGTGTTGTACGGGTGCTGCTCTGGACGAGTCAGCCACCACACGCGCCAAGGCTCTTGGCGATCGAGCTCGTCGAGCTCAGCGAGCCAATCCGAGCTGGTAGGGAACCATGGCTGGTTCACCAGAGCGTACATCGGAACAGTGGGCTTGAAGTAGAGTTCCGGGTCGAGACGTTGCGATGGACCACCAGCTGAGCGAGCCGATACATCCGCGTGGAGTGCTGTCTCGAGCATCTTCATCACAAGTCTGAGGAGATCACCACGGCGTTTTCGTTCGGCACTGTATAAGAGCCACAGCGTGAGTAACTCGCTGAGTTCAGCGATAGACCGACCAGGGTTCAGATCAGGGTGCAACCCCATGATCACGCTTGAGTCCACCAACCAGTGGTTTCTCTCCCAAAGCGCCACGAAGATCTTGGTCCGCGTGTCACCATCCGGAGACTCGTCGAAATCGCGGCTGTCGCCCAGAAACCGAGCCCAGGCATCACAAAGTATCGCCAATGGGTCGGTTGATTTCGCCGACTTCTACTTCGTGAAGACGCTGGCGAGCTAAGTCGATAGCACTCGCCGAGACAAAGATCGACGTCTCAGGGAACTCGGCGAGAACTTGCTGACACGGGTCTGTCGGATCAAAGACCACCTTCATCTGCCGAAGCCCGTCGAGAGACATCGGAGTCGGCACGACTTGAGGCTTCCCGTCGATATCCTCCATTTTGACGGGAGACCGGCATGCGGTAATCTTAGCCCAGCACCGGGTAGACCCATAGTGGAAAAATACCACGTGACGGGTCTGCCGCATAGACGGCGTCTCGCCAGCTTCCCGTGCAATTGCTTGTGCCGCTCGAGCACGGAGTTTCGCCAGAGGTAGAGCAAGTGCGGGCGGAAGCTCGACTCCAGTCAAACTCGGCGAGACAGAGCTTGATGGAGGGACACTCGGTGAAGCAGCAGATGCCTTCGCCGAGCTGGCTTTCCGAGACCCCGCCGAACGTGGAGCCGTCGATGGACGACCAGCCGTCGTCGACGAGTTGCTGGCTGCAGCCGACGAACGAGTCTTCGATTTAGCAAGCTGAGTTGACGGCTTGGAGCTCGAGGCAGCAGGCTTCGACGAGTTCTTGGCTTTCTTGGCAGCCCGGCGAGGAGCAGTCGGGGCAGCGCGTTTCTTCCCAGACGACTTAGTGGACGTAGCAGGAGCACTTCCACGCTTCACGGCCGGAGGAGCAGCTCGGCGAACATCAGCATAGCTCTGCAGCTTACCACGAGGAGGTGCTCGCCAAGTCGAGAAGTCCACCGTACTCGTCGAGGAAGCAGGGCTGATCCTTGCCTCGTCCTCAGAACCCAAATTCGCCTGGACGGCCCCGCTCGACGAGTCGGTGGGAACGACGATGGTCGATACGTCTGCCACAGCCGAACCCTCTGGGGAACTGGGCGAGGGAACCGCTGCAATCGGAGCCGCCGGTGGATTCAGCGAAGCTTGATCAACGACATTCGACGAGACTGGAGCTGATTCAGTGCCCAAGGTATCATCATCTTGAACGTCCAATTCTTCAAGCACGGCATGCATGATGCACGTAGCATTGCGAGCCGCCGCTCGTGAAGAACGACGTCGAGAGGAAGGCTGAGCGGATACAGCCGGAGACGCCTCAGCACGACTTGACACCGGGGTCGGAACACACGGAGTCGGCGGACGGACGATTATCGCCAAGCTGTTCGATGACTGGCTCGCCGAGATACTTGTCGAGGGTGACGAAACCAGGTCAGGCCCAGAGGAGACATGACTCGACGAGCTTGGAGGTTGTGCGGGTGAATCAGCCCCGATCGATGAGTCCGGTCGAGGACCCGGAACAGACGCAGCGCTCGACGACGGACTTGAGCAGTCAAGCGGTGTAACTTGGGCTTGCGAAAGGCTTGGCAACACCGCTGACGAACTCGCCAGGTCCGGATCTATTGAGCTCAGCGAGTCTGGCTGAGAATCGTCGACGTCCTGTGGGATCGAGTCTAGAGGAGGACTCAGCGAGGGCCGCTGGGGCCAGTAACCCGTGGACCGGGACCTGGCTAAATTGGCGGCTGGAGCCCAAAGACGTTTCCGTCCAGGGATCGGAAGAGACGGTGAATACTCATCGACCACCGCTGTACTAAGCAAAGTGGTCGAAGCATCGAAGCCTTCCTCGCCAGGCACCGGGCGCTCGAAAGCCCCACGCGAAACGCTCTGCGAACGACTGCGGCGTGGGCCAGCGGCCGTCGAAGACGCAGGATTGGCGTACCGACGGAGACGCTCGGCCGCATCCAGATCTCGGAGCGGTGTGTTCCGCAATTGTGAGACCGAGCGACGGCGCCGATGACGAGAAGACCGCGTGGAGTGCTTGGTACGGGAGCGTCTCGACGGAGCAGCAGGAGCAGCCCGCTGGGAAGTTGCAGGAGCATTAGCTGAGCTCACCGAAGTCTCAGTCGCTGAGCCCGAGAAAGAACCACTCGACGAGTTCACTGGACGAACTCGGAGAGTAATCTCACTTGGACTCGGCGAGCTTCCGAGCTCGATCGACTCCGGGAAGCGCTCAGCGAGGATCCAGCACAAGCGGGCGTTCAACTGCAGATCCCGTGGGTTCAATCCTGGCACATCCGTCCCAACGAGTGCAGCGACCGCCATGTGGGGGTCGTGCATGGAATAGCGGTCATTGTGGGAAATCATCGCCTTTTGGCTCATGATAACCCGGCGCTGCGACTCGATAGTGCACCGGGCATCAGCCAAAGCATAGTCACCACCCGAGCACGCGAGCACGGCGGCTTCTTGTGCTTCTTGGAAATACCGGGTGGCCACACCGCGGAGGACAGTTTGAGAGGCTTTCATCTCGACAAGCTGCATGCCAAGCTTATCGATAGCTTGCTCTCGGGAAGCCACCTCCGCCTCAAGACCCTGAATGGTCCTTTGGGCAGCTCGGGTCTGATCGGCTTGCAGCTGCAAGTCGACCTTCGCCTTCGCCTCGAGCTGAGCGATCGTCTTGTTGAAAGACTCGACGAGCTCTGTGGTCCTCAGAGACGCCGCTCTCCAGGTTGCCCCTTCTCGGGTAGCGATATCCAGCCGATGGCGCAAGGTGGCGGACTCGGAGAGTGCTGTTTCCATCCGCTTGAGACGATTGGCGGCGACCATCTCAGACTTGGCGAGCTTCGTACGAAGCTCAGCGACTTCGGCAGCTGTATCAGGAAGCGGAGTCACGTCCTGCTTCAAAGCTGCCAAGATATCACCAGGAGAATTAGCGCCAAGAATGGATTGACGCAACGAGGCGTCGTCGGGAGGAGGAGAGCTCGTCAAGAGGAATGAGACGAACTGAGCCAACGCAGTATCACGCTGCTTTTGGCTCTCTCCTTGCTCCGCGAGCACGCGCCGGATCTCAGCGAGGCCAGCGAAATCGCCTGCCGCGAGATCTGGCGGATCCTGCTCGGACTCGGCGAGACTAGCCGAGTCAGGGAACGGAGCGGACGAACTCGGCGAATGGGAGCGAGCAGAAGCTCCAGCTCGACCTGACGATTGTTGGGGTTCAGGCGGTAACACGGACGACGGACCAGACGTTGTAGCTGGCGAATCATCCACGCTCGGCGATCTCGCCAGGTCCACGACCTCAGGCGGAGATATCGACGAGCTATCGGGTGTCCACGGAGGCGACACTGATCCGTCAAGCTCAGCGAAGAATTTGTCGAGCTGCGACGGAGACTCAAGCGACTGCGCGTGAGGAAATCGAGGGCCGCCGGCGATCAAGAAGTTCGGCGCGGGCGGACGCCTCGGTGGAAGCGGCGAAAGGCGCGGCGAGTCGGAGAAGAACTACCGGGCGCGTGCAGACGAAAGGTTAGCAACCCATCGACAAGAGCAAGCGACACATGAAGCAGCGGAAGCGTACCTGGTCGTCGGTTGAAGGTGATGAGGAGCTCGATGAGCTCATCCAAGGGTGACGGCAACGGACTGAACAAAAGAACCGGCCGTTGGAAAGTTGGGGAGCAGAGTGATGGTCGAGACACTCACCAGCCTAGCTCGTATCACGCCCGGGGCAGTTGTGGTGTAAGGAAACTCATATTTTGGGTTGCCCTATATTAGAGCTGTCTAGGCTAAGTCATGAGGCACGCAACGAGCGCTGCGCACCTAAAGCGTGTGCGCACTTAGCTGTAACCGCACCTAAGCCGGAAGTGAGAACTTAACTGACAAGCCAAGACTCAGCGAGCGCCAAGACTCAGCGAGCACCGGGACTCGGCGAGCGGCAGGACCCAGCGAGTACATGCCGTTCGCGAGTTATTCCAGCTTGGCGAGGATAAATCAGGGAGCTGAGCGAAGAGTCGCAGGGAGATCTGTAACGACTCCATTTCATTAGGTATTTGTATAGGATCGATAGGAGACCGAAGGGGAGACCGAAGGGACCCCCCACCGGCACAGAGATAACAGAACAAACAGAGCAGAATATTCTAAGTCCAAGAACAGCGTACACTTTCCCGGTAAGTCCCTGCGTGGGCTGGATTATGTCTGCCACCGTTCCCCAAAAGGCATAGCTTGTAGGGGAATCGACTGGTAGCGCCAAGCGATCAATGTCGGCCCGGGGTGGGCACTTCTCACTACCAGCGAAGACAAAGCCTCGTCGAATCGACGAGCCGGTGGGTCTGCGCAACCCATGACACCGCAATCTTCTAGCTGAGCGTACTCTGCGTTCAGTGACCCGTAAAAGCGCTCGCGCGCCGACGTCCATCCTTTGGTGGAAGTCACAGGGTTTGAGGGACGGAGGCTGCCCCGCTCAGGCGAGCCTCTGGAGCTGTTTGAAGCTTGGTACCCAGCGAGTGCGAAGCCTAAACTGAACCCGTCTGGGCCGAACCGCAAAGGGAACCAACACCCTGCGAAAGCCCAACATCGCCGACCTGACTTGGCGAATTGTTGTGTTGTTGCGTGGAAGCCGCACTAACGAAGTTTTTGTGATTCACAACACCACACTAACAGTGAACGTCTTGCACAGCAAACGTGGCTGCTCATGCGCGAGCTGCAAAGGATGCCAAGCTTATTCGCCGTAAGGGATACTTTTGTATCATGATGAAGTAATCAGCGATTTAAACTGAGTGTTGTGTTTGTGCGCAAAGGCCGCGAACTCCGGGCTCTGCGTGTGCGGCGTACAACGCACGTTCAAGAATCAACATGGCGGAAAGGCGGCTGACCAAGAAGACTAAACGAGCGAGCACTCGAGCGAGACGTCAAGCAGCATGCTTACCAGGACGATCTAGCTGATCCTCTTGATAGCGCAGCACATGTGCTGGCATACCAGCATCGGATATTTATTGTGATTGAAGGGACACATGCGCTGGTGTGCTAAACGGCATCTTAATATATTTCTTTATCAACTCGAACGCTTTTTGCATTATCAGTAAACACATTACATCTCCCACCATAATATCGACGCTTGGCACACGGCTGTACATGCAGTAGATTACCTGTTAGTTTATCACCAAAACCAATCAGCCCTGCAGGCAAGCAACTCACCGTTGCAGTCAACAGCACGAAGTCCTCCACCTAGTGCACCACCACCACCACATCAACAGGCAGGTTCTGCCTGCCGTCTTTTTTTCGGCCCTCTCCTGTACATGCAATCGATTTTCTCTAGGTTATTAGCAACAACAACAACAACCGGCTAGGAGGCAGGCAAGCAACTCGCCCACCACCGTGAAGTCCTCTACCTTCGGCACCGTCTGAGCTAGAAGCTCGGCGTGTTTGTCCTCCACAGTCTGCATCACCACATCGAGCGCATCGTGTGCGACCACCTGCCGCCTTGAGCGCCAGTCTGAATGCGCGGCTGTTCACCGCAGTCTACGGCGGCCGCTCGCCCAAACTGAGTATCCCCCCCCCCCGATCTTTTACGATAAATATAATCGATAGCAGGTTTTGCAGCTAATAAATACCTTAACAAGGGGCAATAAGACCTAGGGGTCGGATACGGCAGCCGCCTTTTCAGCTATCTTTAATTTTCCTTAGTGAAAATCGATTTAAATAAAAAAATAACACAACCCCTCAATTTAATGGCCTGCAGCCCTTAAAGCCGACCCTTCGTCATTTTAAACAATCTAGAATGAATCATAGTCCAACTCCGCAATTGTTCTTGAAGGCAGTTTTTTCGTCCCCAAGTGACACTGTTCCAAAACGTAAACCTAAACCATTCGTAATACTAATATATGGGCTTCGTAAAAACTAAAAGATATACATGTGCATAACAACGAAAATCAACAACACGTAGTATACGTTGTACTACGAGCTTTTCATCTCGCTCACAGTCTTATCACTCAGCGCTATCAGTCTCTGCTCCTCGGCAAGTGCATCTTGCGGTGGGCAAGCCCACCGCATTATGTCTGGTGTCAGTGGGCTTAATGTTCTAAATGCGAATCGTGAAGTTACTCTCGAAACCAAGAGATATGGCTGTTGACGCTTGTTTGCAACATCATTTTTTGATCGCCATTCCGTTACAACCATATCGTCAAGTGTTTCCCCCTGTATTTTATAAACTGTCGAAGCAACTGCACATACCAGCGAAATTTGCTGAATGCGCACAGATAGAACTCGAGGCTGCCCATAAGCACCATTAATTAGAGCGACCTCGCTCTGTCGATAGGATTGTGACTCGAAAAATAATGGAAACAAGTCGCTATCACTGCAACCTGAAATTGGCACTGCAGTATTCCCCCGGGGCAGACGTACAATCACAGCAGATGGAGGTACGCTCGGTATTTTCACGATTACATTGGCTTTAGTGTCATGTACAAGCCGAAATATGGTGTTGGGTTGATAAATAATTGCCTCGAGGGTGCCAATAGTTCCATTCGCAACCATTTTCTCCGGTCTGTGACTTGAATCGGCATCCCTATGATCAAGTCCAAATACGGAACCATCCGCCCAAATTTTGAATCGGGAAGTGTCATCACCATGTGTACCTCCGTTCTGCTCAGCGTATCCAACTTTCCCCTAAAGTTAGCAACAACTCGAACCGGGTACTCTCCACTAGGCAAATATTTTGATGTGCTAGAAATGAACGCGTTGTTAAAAGCGAGTCTAGTAGAGTTGTCAGGGGTTACAAAGGTCGGTGAAGCAATTCCCAGCGATTCGTTCATAGACATATTCTTTTTTGTCACAACCCGAGAATTGATAACCTCAACAAACGCAGGAGACCAAATCACAAGTGGCATCCTTGGCCCCACTCAGGGTCATCTTGGAAGCGAACAGACTCCTCCAACACTATAACATCCTGAAATGACCTCCAAAGTTGGTATCCAACACGCTCGACCACTCTGGTTTTATTTTCTTACTTAAAGATCTCGGTACATAGGGTCTGCCCCTACAGGTGGTAGCTGTAAAAAATCCCCGACCAGGACAACATGAATACCGCCGAACAAAACGTCAGGCACCCTTTTTACCACTCATAACAACTTGTCCAGCTCGACAAGCTGACTTTTCTTCATCATAGAAACCTCGTCGATGACTATTATACTTAGATTCACTACTGCGTCAATTGAATTGTTGTGGCGAAGTTGTAGTAAAAAAACTTGCCAAAGTTCTGCCACCGATAATGGTTACTGCTTTTCCGGTCAGTGCTGTCTTTATTAGATTGCTAGAGCGACCCCAACTTTCGCACAATGCTTGAACGGCCTCAATAATGCGACTTTTCCCAGTTCCGCCTTCTCCACCAAGAAAAAGTCGCAGTTGGTCGTCTCTTAAAGATATCTGCATGCTATTAGCGAGATAATATGACGTTTCGGCTTTTCGCCATCGAGTCAGCAGTGCAGTTCCAATTTTTTTTACCGCAAAGTGCTGTCTTTCGTTTAAGGTAAACGCCTTAGAGATTTCTCCAATAGAGGCAAACGCATTTACCGTCTGTGGGTGTTGGGATCTATCCATTCTGCATGGCTTCCAATCCTTACAGGGATCTCGTATAGCATTGTCCAACAATTCAATCACTTTTGTGTCCTCTAACTCAACAGCGGAGCTTGACGTACTCAAAATCCCATTATCTGTTGCCAAATCTGATATCCATTTACGCATGCCGTCCACAGATGGATAGATCATCGTACAGTGATCGCTACTTACTTGAGCGGATGTTTGACGCGCTATGCCTCGCAGCAAATCAAATTTACTAAATACTTGCATTATGTACGCAATTTTCGGTTCAGGAGCAGCAGTGGTGGGGCATATTGAAGGGTTCACGTTGTCGCTTTCTGGGACAGTAGCAGGAGTGCAAGGTAGCCATAAGTACATAGCTGAAACCATTAATAAATTCATGGCCTAAATCTCGCTTCAGTTCAACTCCTGACTGTGTAAACGTTGTACGCTCTACTCGATCTCGGGGAAATAGGTACCGACAAAATGACGCATCAATAGTTGCCCGAGATTGTTTGAAACAGGTAGACGTGTGACACCACCAGTGCTGATTGAGAAGAAGAACGAGTGCCGAAACCATGTAATCCATTGCCGCTTTCGGCATTCGATTATCTGATAAAAATGGTGGTAACATCTCAATCAGACGCGTCATGTAATCGTTTTGAAAGGGGTCATCGTCACTCTTGGATAATTTCATTCGAGAAAAATTTAACTCCTGTAGTAAATCTTTGACCTCCATTGAAGATAACCCGTCTTCGGTTGTCAAGTCACCTTGGCTGTTGAAACTATCCACCATTATTTCGCGCCCCTCTACTTTTCTTACTGCTCCTGCATTTGTATCACGGCATGACATTTCAATACTGGCCTGCTTAAAAATGTCAGGATACGACAATGGGCACTTCCACATAGGCCAGTGTGAGGGTCGGCGTTGAAGCAACAAGTTTCGCAACACATGCTGCGAACTAAACTCAGTGTTGCACGCATTGCAACGCAAGATAGCAGGTTCGGTAATAATGGATTTTACACGAGCCCTGTGTCCTGACAATGGGTTCTTTCGAGCCTCTGCTGGGATCAAGAGAGGGGTGAGATGCGAAATCGACGCCCCGCACGTAGAGCATGCATGCCGGGTTAAGCTGATAGGTAGATCGGTGCGCGCTATGCTTTGAACATATGCCTCGACTGCTTTACAAAATGATTCAGCGTCATTACTTGCTAGAATCAATTCAATTGCAGCAGAGTTAGGAGGGCATGCTTCCAACCAAATTAAAACATATATGTGAAGTGTACCCCTTCCCTCTGTTTCCATCATGCCAAAATATGCTCGTACATTGCCGAACAATCCCCGATCATCCAAAACAAATTTTGTCACGGGGTCAAACCCCCAAACGTATTTGACAAATGCATCGACTTGCCGCATGAATAAGCGTGCAGAAGCGCAGTCGTTATGCAAGCTGGCCTTCCGTAATTTTGCTTTACTTGGCAGCTCTGATTCTAAAATATCAAATAGTGTATTAACAGATGATACTCCTGTGAATTGCGCGGTCGCAAACGAGGTACCAGTGTTAGGCGTCAGAGTTACAAATAACGCCGGCTGACCGAATCGAGCCTGGTAGGCAAAGGCCTTTCGTCTCCACTGAGAACGTTCTGCATAGAGCTGGTTGCCAGCTCCACTGTTTTTAAGAAGCTGCTCGCGACATCATCCGATGTTTGACTACGGGGTAGACAGCCTTGTCGTCTTTTTTCATTGTTTAGGAGGGCTTTACCCAGTTGCTCGGTTTCGATTGTTTCATAGTCCTTATAAACATTCGGGAAACGTTTGCAGCACACTGAATTTTGAATGTACATATTCTGAAGAGAGATTCGATCAAATGCAATTAGAGCGAACAATTCATCTTCTGCAAACTGGCGCCCACTTAGATTGATATAATGCTTTACGCATTCTTTAGCAGAGACATATATCTGGCGGCTTTCTCCAGGGTGTCCACGACCATAGGGGAACAGGTGAGGGAAGATGCGCGCAAATAAATCACTCGAAATATCGTTAGGTATGCGATTTGATTGTCGAATCATAAACTCGCGCTCGGTCGGCTTGTGATCAGCCTGGCTTGTCAGAGGGTGGTCATGACCCATAACAGGAATTTCATTATCGGTGAGCCCTACCCGGCGCTCTAGAATAGTGTGCTCATCGTTTTCTACTTGAACACGCCACGTGTCCGATCGCCCACGGATATTTTCCTGCTCAGCGTCAATCGCTTCATCATAACATGCATCATCGTTCTGGAAACGCTCAGCCAACCGATCAAAAATAATGTCGTCAGAATATTCTGCGCTCAATACTTCATCACTCGGGGAAATAGGATCGTACAAGGGGTTGTAGGCTTTGTAGAAGAAATACAGATCTCGTACAACTTTGCTTCGAATACGATGCATTTTTTTTACTTTACGCACTTGTCCTTCGGTGAAGTCACCGACCATTACCACACGATACGAGGCTACGTCATCAAGAGAGCGCGGCAGCAATGATACTGGGGGGCCCGGACTACAGTCAAAAGCAACACAGTGCGACCAAATCCCTGTGACGACCCCCCCCCCCGCATCACGCGGGTCATGGCTCCAATTGTTGCTAGTTGTGTCATGAACCTTTCCGGGATGGTCAATTGAGGTAACGTCTCAGGCAAACTTCCAGCAAAAACTCCATTTGCGATTGAAACTTCGGCATCTTGTGAGAACAAATACAAACGTCACAAATCTTACATACTGATAACCATGCTGTAGGGCATCCATTTTCATCATCATAACAATGGACGCCCCGTGGCGACGCCACAACATTTTCCAGACCCTCCACATGAGGAGACACGCGATACTGCTCCACAAGGCGCTTTGGGATAGTGTGAAAAATTTCACCTAAGCATTCATGGAAAAAATCAACATATCTCCAGTCCGACCCCTCTTTCCTTACGGCATCTCGTCGAAAAACCAACCGGTCACAAACCAAGCATGCACATTCGCCCAGACCTTCCGCTCCAAGTGCTGATTGAAGCGCTTTCATACAACGAACTTGTTCCTCGGCAGTAACCGGCTGCAAATGTATTGTAGTGTTTCCGCAACTACCCATAGTAACATCAACGTCACTTTCATTCTTGAGCACTTTGCGCAATCTTGACTCCCGCTTCCTTTCTCGCGTCTGCTCTCGCTTGAACGCAACATCTAAATGTTGTAGCCAATCACAATCTTCGCATTCTTCATCATCCAAGGTCTCACGCTGTTGTTTCTTGTTAGACCTCATCATACATGCAGGCAATCACGATTGGTTTAAAACCTAGGAGTTCTGAGAAACAACAACAACAGTGCTTTTAGCATTGTTCTACGTAGGCCGCAACGCGGTCATCATCTCCATACTCGCCGCGTACCGTGATGTATTCGGAGCGGAATACAGGAGGTCCTTGCTGGGTGTGCCCTTCCGTGACCTGCATAACAACCACCACGAAATGTCAGTACGTATGCATGTACGCGGTCGCCACCTTCAAGCATCGTACCTTGATTTCAGCAGCAACGAGGCCGTATGCGCTCCACGCAGCAAATTCTGAAATGAAAGGCGAGCGCAGACGGCCAGACCAAGTGACACCTTATTCAAAACTCGTGCCATTTAAACAGGCCACAAATTACTTCGTACGTTGATGTGTTCATCGTATTAGAGAACTGTAGTTTCTGGAGCTATTTGACGTTTTTGGACTTAATTCACGTACTTAAGACGACAACAACGGTAAACCGAAACCTCTTTGTAACCCTTCAGCTCCAAAAGCTTGCTCCTTGGAGTTAGCGGGGGTTCGTGTTGCTCCAAGGAGCAATTTGCTGAGAACCTTCATCAATTTATAGCGAGCAGCAAGGTTGCCTTTGCCAGTTTCTTTTGCTCAGACCCAATGTAAGACGCCAAGTCAGCCCGCATCCCGGCCAACGTGCAGGCGCCGTTCCGGCTGCCCTCGAAGAAGAGAAGTGGTGTCCAGGCTGCCAGTACCGCTCCTAACTTTCCGGATCAGCAAGCCAGAACTGCAGACGATCTCTCTTACGAGTCAACTATCCAGCGTCCGGCTAAGAAGGCAGCGGTTGACCAAGGAAACCATCCTTCTGCTACGAAGGAAGCGTGCTACGACGAGATGAGGATTGAGAAGAAAACCAAGAAGGCTCTTGCAACCACGAAATCTCGTCCCGCGAAGCCTGCAACGGGCAAGAAACCCTTACAGCCGGCAACGGATTTGATAACTAGCAGAGCTGTCAGCAGGAACATCAGCTCCCTCATCGTAAAGCTGAAGCGCATTGGAAACGTAACTGTGATATTTTGTAATTAGTACCGTGCGTTTTCGATTTTACTCCAGACCAGATGCTCCACGAACTACACTTCAAACACGTTGCCTGGAGGATCATGCTGGAGCAAAAACAAAAATAGCTCCAGAGAAAAAATTGCTCCAGAAACTACAGTTCTCTATTATAGTTGATACTTTTGAGGCTCCAGGTTCCGTTCAGGTGGTCCGTTAATAAAAACTCGTGCCACTTCAACATGCCCAACATCTCTTCGTACGCTTATATGTTCTCTATCTTTTCGTGAATACTTTTGTGGCTCGAGGTTCAAGCACGGACGTGCGTTCGTGCTTGCCGGGTGCGCCGCACCGATACCGAAACTTACCGACGCAACTGGTATGTGTGACCAAGCTCCTCCCGGTCATCCGTACCGACGTCTACCGGTACGTATACCGCGTTGTGACCACGGTACTGCGATTTCCACCCCTCTCGATAGTTCTTCGAATTGGCCAGCCCATGTCCAGGGCCCCCGGGGGAGAACACAGTTCGTAGAACTGTGAACTTTACCTTGAATTAACTATGGCCTTAGATCATCCCGCCAAAGACAGTAACTAGATCAAATTGGAAACACTCCACAGGCAAGGACAGTGTACTCAGGTGTTTGCAACGCCAACAGGTCAATAATTTGTCTAGGTTAACGTTTTCAGCTATCAAAACCGTAGATTGTTCGTCCTTGGCGCTTGAGAGCATAGACAACGTCCATTGTAGTGACAGTCTTCCGATTCGCGTGCTGCGTGTAAACAACCGTATCCTGGACAAGGGTACGAACAAATACCTTGAGAACACCTCGAATCTCTTCGTAAACAAGAGAAGAGATGCGTAGAACCCCAGCCGAACAAGATTAAAATTCTTGTAGCTGTGATCCGATGTCCACAAGAGCTTCATTCGCAGCTTGATCTTCTCCTTGGAAGCGTTTGCATCCTTGAGATATGCTTGGAGCTCTGAACAGGTCGTCACCAAGTAAGTAGCATTTAGCAAGCAAATCAAGGGTACTACATACCTTCAACAGTGGAAATTTGTCGTCGATTCGAGGTGACATAAGTCGTTTCACTAGCTAGGAGCTCGCGTAAACGCTGATACGGCGTCAGAATGGAAAGCAGGGAGTTTTCAATCCCCATCGGTTCTTCCAGTTTAGGACCCAGTAGCACCGTTCTGGAAACAGTACTTGTGTCAGCCTTCACCTTGACACCTTTGCTGCTTCGACTGGCAGCGCTTGCACCTCGCATCGGCCTGGCCGCCATGAATCAAATTTGAAAATGGTAGTGCTCGTGCTCATCAGTACACCCACAGGAAGTTGATGAACGTCAACGCGTCATTTGCACGAAGTCAAAGTAGTAGTAATGATGGGCTATATTTTGGTCTTCTTATTGAATTTATTGGCCTTCTTATTGAACGCAAAAGCAAAGGAGATGGAACATCCCATCGATAAAATAATGAGCAAAACATAGAAGATTGAGTGGGTACGCTGGGATGGAATCTTCACAGC
Organism: Phytophthora foliorum; assembly: GCA_024679135.1. NCBI lineage: Eukaryota > Oomycota > Peronosporomycetes > Peronosporales > Peronosporaceae > Phytophthora > Phytophthora foliorum. The sequence goes on along the minus strand of JAHWLE010000324.1, from coordinate 10,155 downwards.
TTATGCCACCAGAGTGGAATCGAATTTCCTTTTTTTAATTCGACGGGAATTATGCGAACCCGAGTCATTCGTTTTCTCTGCCGGTCAGCTGAAAGGCTGGTTGACGAATTGCTGTCCGCTTTTTAATTGGATGGACAAATCATGGCTTGACAGCATCCATTCGAATCCTTTGTTAATAATTGCTGTCCGCTTTTGAAATCGACGGGAAATCAGTTGTACTCTCTGCCGGTCAGCTAAGAGAATGATCATGACGAATTGCTGCTGCCCGCATTTTATCTGGTATAAAACGAGGGTTAAGATATTTGTGCGCGGTAACTACAACTGCGATGAATAAGCGGGTCTAATTTTTATGCCAGATTCCTACGCATGCAAGACAAATTTGTGAACATACTGACGAGGCTTTGAATTGGCTTTGAATTCCATCGATACACTGTGAAGTGGTTCACCGATCTAGTGTGATGCGGGTGCTACGGAGCCTCAATACGATGAGCACGAGCTCGAACACAGCATTGGGTGGACGAAAATGTAGAATGCTGCGTGCATGACTGCTATGGCAAACAGGCCGCTTGACGGTGGTGTGGGCCAAGCCTGTTATTCCCACGACGACTCATTTTGCAATTTCTACACTACCGGAAACATCAAATCGAAGACCCACCCAAGGATTCGACGGGTATATTTGCCTTCCATAACCTCAACAACAAGGGCTACGTTATCATGTACCGCTCAATCTCCGAGAACGAAGCCAACACCTTGCACTCGTTGGCCCGTCAAAAACCTTTTGGATCAATGAGACCTGGAATGGTGCGCTTCAAGACAATCATCGACTTCGAGCTTTTGTCCCCCACGAAGAAGCTCGCGATCTGACGGTAGATCTTGAACGCTTTTATCCGACCTTCTTCCCAGAAGCTATTGCGACTGAGTGGCGATTATTGAAGACCACATCTGGAGCCAAGGATCAGTTGGTGAGGCGCGAATTTCAACCCGAATTTGCAGAAGAGAGCCTTGACTTGAGCTCCGTTCCTGGTTCGCTATATCTCGCTGTCGAGGACAATACCTTTTTTATGGGTACGGTTGGAATCATCGCGTCGCTCTGCTTTCAAAGCGAAAGCTGATTCGACTGAACAAAGGCGATTTGTTCCTTTTCCGAGGCGGCTTCATGTTTGGCCGTGCGGGAACTAAGGCGAAGAACGTGTGTATTCACGCCTATCTTGATACGCCTAACTTCGCGCGAAAGGTGTGTGCTCCGCCTACTATGGTTCCGGTGATGGATGACAGACGCCAAGGCGACGATGAGCTGTTTTGCTTTGTGTGGAGGTGCCAGTATCGAGCCACCAGTGAGTGTTCCTTTAGAAAGCAATTGAACAAGTACCACGGCTTCTACTTCAAACCCACTCCCGGATTGACTTCGTAGTCGCGGTGACGGTTTGATGGTGAAAAGAGCACTCCTGAACAAGTAAGTTGACAATAACGGCCATTGTTACTCCAAGAGCTCCCACAAAATGTCCCCTACAAAGCAACGGCTCGTGCCCTCTTCACCTGAATGGTTTCCACCTATATTTCAGTGGCGTTTGACCTTTGTTGAAAAAAAGCACGCTTTAATTTCAATCAATACATTTCTTTGTCGGTTCAAATGCGAACAATAAATGTTGATTCGCGTGCACCAAACTTACTATCTTCAGTACTTGATCTGGTATCGCTTGTCATGCCAGCAAAAATTATTAACACTATCACTGCTAGCAGTGCTGTAAGTCCATGAATAAGCAATTGGCTAAGCGGCAAAATCTATCAAGACAGACATCACTTCAAGTTTGCTCGAATAACCCGTCGGCTTAGAGTAACCATGCGTTGAAAACAAACGGTCGATCCACTTGATGTATACGCATGATTCGGGGATGGCTGTGTCGCGGCAGCTTAAGTATTCGTGCCAGTGTTCTCGTCAAGTAGCGTCGTCGGTCACTTCTTCGTAGTTATTGTGCCCTTTCGCCGCTATTCATGCACTTCTTGTTGTCATAGTGTGCTTCAAGTCAATAAAGTGTTTATGCATTAGAAACGGAGCAGCGTGAAATATATGGTGGTTCATTGCTGTATTCACTATATATGAGTACACGTCCTCCAGGCACTATTAAGTCACAGCATGCACAAAAGGCGGCAATCGCGGTGGCAGGATTCGGATGCACCAGCTCTATAACTACGATGAAACTTCAGAGTAGTGTTTTTTTCTTTCTTTTGTGACCTTGGGCACATTGTGCATGCTGGACCTGCGCTGGTAGTAAACTTACGTCACATACCAGGACCACCTTGCATCTGGATGCGAGCGCAGTCGTCGATAGCTGACTGCTTTGATTGATAAGGTCATACGACCATTTATCAAGAAAATTATGGAGCTGCTTTAAGCCTTTCAATTGTTTCAGCGCTAAGGTGTTCAAGTCGGGTTTCCTCATCTAGAGCAGCTTGTGATGGACGAGCCCATTGAACAATATAGGTGACAGAGTAACGAAAGCAGATCTCGATGTCACTCGCGAAACCAGCAGGTATGATTGCTCTCTTTTGTTGGTCTTAGCACATTTTGAACGCCAGTCAGTCACAACCATGCCGTCCAGAGTCTCTCCTTGTACCTTATAGATTGTGGAAGAAACCGCGCGAACCAGCGGAAATTGTTGTATCCTAACGGAAAGAACACGGGGTAGACCATTTGCAATACCAGGTAGTGGAATGTTGCAGGCATTGTACGCTGCGTATCAAAAAAACAGGGGAAACACGTCAGAGTCATTACACCCAAGCAGCGCAGTGGCGGTTGGACCGCGATCAATGCGGATAAGTACAATTGGAGGAGGTCTACTGGGCACCTTCACCGTCATGTTGGCCACGCTGTCATGAACTAGTCGGAAGGTTGTGCCCGGATAGTATATAATTGACTCTAAGCGCCCCAGAGTCCCATTTGCTACCTGTTTTGCTGCACGAACGTTCTGCGTGACTTGGATGGGTATCCCAATTATAAGGTCGAGGTACGGAGCCATACGACCGTATCTGGTGTCGGGTAACTCCATAAGCTTACGCACTTCAGATCGACGTAACGCGGCAAGCTTTCCTTTAAAGTTCGCGACTACTCTCACGGGGTACTCGTCTTGAGGTAATAGCCTTGATGCCGTTGAGATGAATAAATTGTTAATGGAAATTCTAGTCGCGTTGTCAGGAGTAACGAATGTTCCAAACGTGTGATCACCATCAACTGAAGCACTAACCACACTTGAAGTGGTCATAACACGAGAGTTTATCAACTGAATGAACTCTGGTGTCCAAACACCAAGTCGAGCTTGTCGGCAGCCGCGACCCCATTCGGGGTCATTAGCAAATCTGACACCTTCTTTTAATATAACAGCGCTCTTGAATTCGCGCCACAAGTGGAAGCCAGCAAGTTCAGCTGCTGATAGTTTTGCTTTAGTGGATGGGTCTTTGTAAATTGGTTCACTACCAACGGGGGGGAGTTGAAGGAAATCGCCCACTAGCACAATATGAACTCCTCCAAACGGCACATCAGGAATTTGTTTAGCAATTCGCAAGGGTTTGTCAAGTTGAAAAAGCTGAAACTTTCTCATCATGGACACTTCATCGATAATTATTAAATCTAAATTTGCAAGCTCAGCAATCGCTCGTTTTGCTCGAAGTTGTAGTAAGAACCCCGCCAACGTTCGCCCCCGAATGAGTGTCGCCGCTTTACCTGTCAATGCTGTTTTTATGCGGGACTGAGGGCGACCCCAGCTCTCGCAAAATGCTTGCACCGCATCCACAATGCGGCTTTTTCCTGTGCCTCCTTCACCCCCAAGAAAAAAGAGGAGCTGATTCTTACGCAGGACCGAACTAAGAGATATTTCTGGATCACGCATATTTTCTGCTTGTCTCCATTTCGATAACAAGGCTTTTCCAACTGCTTTGAAGGCATAATGTTGTCTTTCGTTAAGCGAGAAGGTTCGAGAAGTATCGAAAACGCTTGCAAAGTTCTTTTGCAGCACTGGAGCGTGCGTCAAGTTAGTCGGGGACTGCCATTCCATGCTATGCTCTGATAAACAACCGTCCAAAAGTTCCACCACCTCTACATCTCGAGTTGCAATTGCCGAGTTTGACATGAGCGAAACTAAGGAATTATCAGTGCTATCGTCTTTGACCCACTTTTTCATAAGTTCAACAGACGGTAAATCAGAGGAGACCCACTCATCACTTCTCCTTCCTGTAAGTTTTTGAGCATAGCTGTCCAGCAAACCATTTTTCCTAAAAGTCTCAACTATGTGAGCAGTTGCTGTTTCTGGAGCTGCTGAAGTTGGACAAGACGCCGGATCCAACGCCAAACTATCCAAAACAATATTGTTATCGTCACCAATTTCCCACAAGTCTAACAAACTTCTATCATTTTCATCATCCTCCATTATGATGTCATCTTCATCTAACTCATTGGGGTGGAAGAGGTCATCATCATCGTCACTGGTGGGACCGTCGGATTCTGCAGCAGTCCTAGTGTTTGGGTGGACTGTAGACGTATTTTCTCGAGTGGTTTTCACTTTCTCGAGGCCGTCATAAAAATCATCCATGTTGTTCATAATTTCTTTGACAAACTTGCTGCGCTGCGGTTTCCATTGCTCATAGCAATCCAACCAAATCTGCTCGTCAGAGCTGTCGGATTCACCAATCAACTTATCCAGGCCGCGGAACGGCTTGAAGAGCACCATAGCCAACACTGCATATTTCCAGCGCTTCTCAGATGTTTCTCGACCCTCACTGCCTGGTAGTCGAAAGCTCTGTATCACTGGAACGACTTCTTCGTATCGCTTCCCTAGGCAGTGGGAATTGTAGAGTGGGTGGCCATCGAGAAAACTCAAGCGGCAACTTGTGGCCTTTTCGTGTTTTTTTCTGAAGTACCATATACTAAATTCATACAGATTCACTCGCTCTAGTGTCTTAGGGCGGAAGATGTGGTCATCAAGATACGATACCGCCCGAAACTTTGGCGCCTCTAAATCATCGCTGGCGTTGACCATGCAGCAGGAATATTCCTCCGACCTCATTAGCTGCCGAATGACCTCTCCAAGTGGTAGTGACACCCATCGAGCGTTCGAATAGCAGCATGAGCTACGGTAGAGATACAGAGCGGCCAAGGGGCCAGCTATCTCTTGTCGATTTGTCAGATTGTAGATCATCGCAGCTACCCGTCGTCGAGCCATAGCAAGACGATCCGGAACTGATACTCCCATAGCTTCCATTTCAGCACTTTCACGTAGCTGGCGCCGCTTTAAAGCTGCCACGGCAACGGCAGCTTGGGAATCTAATTGGCTTTGCAGTTTGGTTATATATTTGCAGCAGCAGTGAATTCTGTCAGAGACATCAATGCCACCAAGCAGTATTTGAATGTCCTGATTGCATTTAAAGGTAGCCATTAGTTCATAATTGTATCCATTCATTAATTCGTGGCTCAATGTTCGTTTCAATTCAACGCCAGATGATTCAAAGGACGTGATATTTACACGATGTCGCGGGAATCGATATCGGCAATACGTATCATTTGCTGTGACTCCAGAGTTCTTAAAACAACTCGCTGTATGGCACCATAAATGCTGGTTCATCAACACTGCTAGAGAAGACACCATGTAGTTTTGGGATAGTTGAGACATCCTTGCATCGGAAGGAGATGGAGGTGATATTTCCAGTAGGCGCGTCAGCATATCATTACGAAACGGGTCGTCATCTGCTTTACAAAGCGGTCTTTGTCTATCGTTGGCCTGTTCTAGAAGCTGCGTTGTCATCATCGCATTCTCATGAGAAGTGGAATCGCTGCAGAAACTTTCATAGACGGACTCACGATCACTTACGATTCTCACCGCTTGTTGTTTCGTGTTACGACAAACACTTTCTGTGCGTGCCTGCTCTTCAATCTGGTTATTGGAGAGAGGTTGTTCCCATATCGGCCAATGCTCCGGTCGAGCCTTCAACATTGCGTTGCGAATGAGATGTTGGGAACTAAACTGCGAGCCGCAACGACAGCACTCAACCAGCACGGGCTCTATAGGTTTGCATCGAAAGCGTGATTTTCCTTTTGGATCTTTTCTTGCTAACTCTGGGATCGGTAAACCAACGAGATTTTCAAAGCTCGCTCCACAATTAGAGCACCCACATTCATTAAGTGGCATGGGAAGGTCATTTCTTGCAATACTGTTGGCATAGGATGCCACACGAGCTTTGAATAAAGGCCCCTCAGACGACGTCAGAATTGTTTTGACGGCAGCCGAGTTTGGAGGGCAGTTGCTTAACCAGATGAGAAAGTGGATATGGAGCGTGCCACGGCTCTGGGTCTTCACCATCCCGAAGTAAGCCTTGACGTCACCGAGTAATCCACGAAATGGTAATCGCTTTCTTGTTTTTGGATCAACACCTAGTGCATACTTCATAAACTCATCAACGTGCCTCATGAATAGGCGCGTAGACGCACAGTCGTTATTTCGACTAGCTTCCCGTAACTCAGCTTTACTAGGTAGACGAGCATCAAGTAGGTCAAACAATGTTTCAACCGATGAAATTCCAGTATAGTGGGCCAGTACAAGCGAATTATCCGTATTGGGAGTTAGAGTGACAAAAAGCGCTGGCTGGCCAAATCTAGTTTGGTAAGCAAACGCCTTGTGGCGGAACTGGGAACGCTCTGCATTACTTCCCCAAACTGCCCGTGATCCAATTTCAACAGTCTTAAGAAACTTTTGCGCAACAGAGTCGCCACCTGGTCGCCACGGTAAGCACCCTTGGTATCGCCGTTCATTTTCAAGCAGGGTTTTTCCCAATTGCTCGCCGCTGAGTTTATCATATCCTTCCAGGAGATGCGGAAACCGTTGACAGCGAATGTGGTTCTGCATGTACATGTTCTTCAAAGAGATCCTGTCGAAAGCGACTAGAGTAAATAGTTCATCCTCTGCAAATTGCCGTTCGCTAAGCATCGTGTAATGCTTGACACATTCTTGTACAGACACGTTGATTCGCCGTTGTTCGCCGGGGTGTCCTCGCCCAAATGGAAATAAGTGTGAAAATACACGTCCTAACAATGCCCCCGATATGTCATTAGCTAAGTGATTCGACCTCCAAATCTCAAATTCACGTTCTTTACGATCATCCTCTTGTGATACGATAGGATGCATTCGAATTGGGACAGGCGTGCCATCGTCGGATAATCCAATTCGCCGTTCAAGTATGCTGCATTCATTGGTTTTGCTCAATACGCGCCACGCATCTGAGTCACCACGAGCATTTTCTTGCTCTTTGTTCATTTCATCATTTAGTCTGCCTCCAAGGTCAGCGACATACTCCACGAAGGCCTCCTCCACACCAGCATCTGTGTATTCTCTGTTAGTCGCAAGCTCATCTTCGACAATACTCGCGTACAAATTATTATTCACTTTGTAAAAAGAAAATACGTCTCGAACCTGCTTGCTCCGAACACGGTGCATCTTTCGTACTTGCGCCACCTGCGCCTCTGTAAAGTCCCCTATCATAACTACTCGGTACGACTCCACAGCTTCTAGAGATCGTGGTAGAAGCGACACGGGAGGCCCTCGAGTACAGTCGAAAGCAATACAGTGAGAACGTATACAACGATGAAGGCCGCCGCGCATTACACGGGTCATCGCAACAACGTTTGTTAGCTGAGTCATAAAGCATTCCGGGACTGTAAGCTTCTGAAGATGGAGCGGAAGACGTCCCACGAAAAATCCATTTGCTATTGCAAATTTAGGGAGCAAACCACGCTGAATTGAACGATCACATTCCATACAAATGGAAAGCCCCACGCGTGGATAATCATTTTCATCAGTGTAGATCTTTATTCCACGAGGAGAAATCATAGCACCATCTAATCCAATCATCGGCTTTGGACATCGATATTGCTCTAATAGAGCTGTCGGCAGGTTCGTTGAATCGACGCTGAGACTTTTCTGCATCTTATTGAGATAGGACAAATCTGTGTCCTCTACCCGCCGAGATTCCCGACGCAGAACCAGTCGGTCACATGCGGTACACACGCACTCGTCCATTCCTTCGGCGCTCAGGGCTCGCCGAAGCCGTTCCAAACACTGTTCTCTCTCTTCAACACTAAGCTCGTTATCAAAGCCACCGTTTGAGCTCTCGTCTTGACCCGTCGTACATCTCGCTCGACACGCCGACTACGCGACGAGGTGTCGGCCGGTCTACCAATAAGCGTTATGATCCTCGAGAAGACTCGTCCGACAGTGACGGGGAACTATTCGATGCGGAAGACCTCGGTGGTGACCTGACCGATTAATGGGCTCGCCAAATCCGCGAGTTCAGCACCATGGAGTGCGAGAGCTCGACACCGAGGCTGGAAATTGCCACGCACCTCCCGCTCGGCAACATCAAGCCGTTTTACGGGCTCCGCAACAAGAGCGAGAAATCCATGCAATGGCTCCGAGCCTTCATTTACGAGATGAAGGGGACGCACACACCTCCCAACGAGTGGTGCATGGCGTTCGAGCTTAGCCTCCAAGAGGGTGCTCTGCACTGGTATCGACAGCTCCCACGCAAGACGAGACGTATGTGGACGTTGCTGAGTGATGCGTTCATCAAGTACTACTGCTCATGGTTTAGCCAGTCTGCGAAGGCTCGGTACTGCTCTGCGACGCGAGAGGACAACGAGCACGTGTGCGACTACCTCAACCGGCTGAACGGCCATGCTCGCAACGCCGGTGTGCAGTTCGAGAACGGTGGGCGCGACGCCAAAGACCACGTGGAACATTTTCTGGATACATACGACGACCGAGATTTGGAAGAAAGTCTGTGTCATGTCCGGGTCAAGGACATCCACGACCTTGAAGACATGGTTAACGACATCCTCCGTCGCGGAGACCGGAAAACGGGACGCGAACACTCGGTCTGCCGTTCCCGGAGTCACGACGACGGTCGCCGACAAGAAAACGGGCGCACCGAGGACTCTAGAGACGGTTATCGTCGTGACCGACGCAGCCGAGAAGATGACCGCCACCGCAACGAGTCGTAATATCGACCCAGAGTTAAACTCGCGGACGCACTGACCGACATTGTCGCCGCGTTGGACGTGAACTGACCGACATTGTCGGTCAGTGCGTCCGCGAGCCGTTTGGATGTGCGCAACCACGGATACTGCGATACCGAGGATTACACCGGTGGAGACCGCTACGAAGACGACCGTCGATACTCGAACGAGTATTCGGGCGGATTCGAATCTGCCGAGGATCACGATCGCGGGTATGTTGCTGCCGCCAACGACGGCGAGCGTCGCGCAGCCGCGGAAGGAACGTTCGTTCGGGCAGACAACCGTCGTTCGAGGAGTAGCGACGGCCAATGCTCCTACGAACGGGATGACCGGCGCCAATACGGTCCATGTGCAGAATGTGGCGGTCTCACCCCCTCAGCGCACTACTGATTTAAGCGTTGCAAACTGTGCAAGCAGGTGTACGATGCTGGGAAGTATGAACAATTATTCGAGCTCGCGAAACTTCTGCGAGCGAAAACTGAGAAGAAGGATCTCTCTCCTGAGCTACAAGAACTCGTTTATGGGAGCCATTTAAAACTAGGCAGCCCGCCAACTGAGACTGGGTTGGTCCCTGTCGGGCTGCCACAGTTAGCCGAACCTGCACTTGACGCGGACTATTTGTTCGCGTTTGCGGGTGCGTGCAAACGGCCTGATGACTTTGGAAACGAATGTGTGAAACCGATGGAAAGTGAAAAAGAGAGAGACGCAAGCCTCGGTGGGAGTGAAGTGAATAGACAGAATGTAGACGCAAACGATGTGGAACTGACCGAGGCGTCAATCACAAGTGCAACCCGGATCGACGGACCGACCCGAGACCTCGGTCTGGCAGTAAAATTACTGTCGGGCCAGAGAATGGGATGGTGGTCGTCTCAGCGCTACGACTAGCGCAAGCGGATGCGAGCGCTGGTCAAGGGCGCGGTGAACGACGTGCAAACGAGGATTCTGCTCGACACGGGAGCAAATGTCAGCACGATCTCCGCGTCATATGCGAAGCGATTACGACAGCCCGAAGTTCCCGACCACGGCAGAAGTCTGGAAGTGAGGGGCATTAACCCCGGTGTGATGAGACTACGGATGATGACGAAGGGTGCGCCAGTGAC
>JAHWLE010000323.1:0-26620 GCA_024679135.1 Phytophthora foliorum | reverse complement strand
GGCCCAGAGGCGCGTCGTCGGACAACGGCTCGATCTCGGGCAGTCGACGCTCGTCCTTGTCGCACGTCGAGCGCTCCTCTCTGTCCTACGTCGAGGAGCAGAACCCCGTGGTCCCCAATGCTGCTGCCATTGCGCGGCTGTCGCTGTCGCACGCGGACGCCCCGAATCCGGTGGTCCCGAACGCCAACTTGATCGCTCGCGCGTCGTTTTCACACGCGGAAGCTGCGAACCCCGTGGTCCCGAGTGCTGGTGCAACTGCGGCAGGAGCCAAGTATCCGATGGTGAATACCAATCAGCAGGTTACGCGATCTGTGGTGGCGACCGCGAGTGGTGGGAAAACTCCGGGCGATGAAAAGCCTGCCGACGCGCCGTGCTGTGCGCCGTGCGTGATCATGTAAAATGCGACGACGACAAGAGGCGATTGTAGTCGTCCGATTCTTTCGACGGCGATGCAGGCGTGGGAGGTCAATTGCGACGGACGTCTGCCCTGTCGGCCCTGCCTGCCAAGCTGTCTTTTGTAGACCGTACGAACGCCACCGCGGCGATGCCTCCTGTGGAGATGATGCGGCTGATTATTAATATAATAGGACAAGCCAAAGGTTAAAGTCAATGTGACTCCGAGCTGCACCAGTACGAGCTGGATGTGGTTGTATAAACAGTGAGTGAGCAGGATCGGGGCCTCGTCACACTGGATCCCAGCAAGCAGATCGTGTATGGCTTCACCTGCATTGTTGAAGCGCATTACGACCAATTAAGTACATAAACGTTACATACTATTGTGTACTATACACAACTGTCGAACGTCCTGAAGTAGATCACAGCCCAGTCAGAAAGCCAGCCGCCATGGGGAGCTCCGACGGTAGGTTTCCGCGCCTCTAGGGGATGCATTCTCACCCCCACCGCCTCCTCACTGACCTCCTCCATGTTGTCCCGCTCGCCGTGTCCCTCTCTTCCCCATTTTTGACAGAGGACGAGCGCAAGAAGCGCAGCATCAACGAGATGTTCGGTGACGAAGACTCGGACGACTCTGGCGACGAGCAGATCCCTCGCAGTGCGTGCCTTCCCCTCCCACATGATGCAGCACACTCCTCTCTCTCCATGCCCGTCAAGATCTGACCAAAATACCCTTTTCTTCGTGTTTTACGCCATTTTCGACAGCCACGTCGACCACCACGGCCGACGCCTCCGGGTCTGTGTATTTTTGACTGTCCATTTTCGACAACTTGTCAAAATAGCGCGATGCTAATGCTTTACTATGTCATTATTACTGCAGATTGTTCGGATCGGACTCGGAGAGTGACGCCGAAGAGGAGAAGCCGGCGAAACGTCCTGATTCACCGCCCGTTAAGCGTGTCAAAAAGTCCCGCGACGGCGACGCAGACTCGCACAAGCGCCGAGATGACGAGTACGACTCTGGGGACGAAGCGGTGGCCACCAAGGAGGACGACGACTTTATTGACGGAGAGGACGACCTGGCTGACGTGCTGGGCGAGTACGCCCAAGACCACCAGCAGTTCGACGACGAGCGTCCGCTGGACGAACCAGAGCAGACGCAGGAGCAGAAGGACGACTTTTTTGACAGGACGCTCAAGTCGCTCAAGACCGGACGCGCTCGCACCAAGCTGAACCTGTCGCCGCAGGAGATGGAGCAGATCACGCAGGAGGTGCTCTACCGCATGGACAAGGCGTACGCGGACGACTTGGCGAGTATCGCGGAGCGCCGTCCCGCACTCGAGAAGATCAAGTTTGTCGACGGCGCGCTGTACGTCCTGCGCAAGATGCAGTTCCAGCCCATGCTGTTGGACTTCGACCTGCTCACGGTAGGCTGAGATTGCTGGCAGGTTGGCAGAAATGCAGTATTGATTGGTTTGATTGTGCGGACAGATTGTCAAGAAGTGGATCCAACCTCTGGAAGATGGCACGCTGCCGAACGTCGGTCTACGTACCAGGATGCTGGATATGGTCAGCAAAATGCCAGGTAGGTTGAGGCGAAATGCAATTCGGGAAGTCTGGATGGGAGCGACTGATGATGCAAACGCTTCTCTAATGCAGTATTCAAGGAGCACTTGAAGCGCAGTGGTCTCGGAAAAGTGGTGATGCTGCTCATGAAGCACCCCAGTGAGGTATGCGAAGAGCAATGCGAATGTTTATGGATCGGTTGGGGGCGCTAATACGTGTTGTGTGTGTGTGTGTGTGCGATAGACGCCTGAGAACAAGGAGCTTTGCCGCAGTTTAGTGGAACGCTGGAGTCGTGCGGTCTTCAACAAGACACTGGACTTCTCCAAGTTAGCCGAGCTGGAAGCCGAAAAGGCTGAGAACGAGGTTTATCGTCGTCGCGAGCGCATGTAAGATCTCGATGTATTGCTGTATTACTATTGTGATCAACGAAGCTGACGCGTTGGACGTAATACAGGCGTAGACAAAAGAAGGCGAAAAACAAAGCACGCTCTACTGACCGTGGTGGCAACGTGTTCAACGCCCGCAGTGCCGAAAATGATGTCAAGCACGAGGTATCAGAGCGCGCCGAGCTGCCAGACCAGCTTCACATTGACTTCTTGCTCCGCCCTCAATCCAAGGTGGACATGAACTCCGTTCAATCCAAGAAGGTCGACCCGGATTCGCGTAAGGCACGTTTGGTCAAGCGCATGCAGGAGATTGCTAGACCGGGCAAGAAGACCAAGCGGGCCTCAGGTGTCAGCATCGAAGGCAGATAAGCCGTCCAGCCACCAGCAAGTGCTGTACGCGGACAGAAGTCGATCCTGCAACATGTGTGCCTCCTGGTAGCCATCAATTCCTTTGCATTTGCATACACGCTCCTGTTTCTTACTGCCTCCCTCATTTCATCGCTACTACTTCAAGTACTAACGTGTTACTAGTATTGCCTACAGTGCGCTGGAATGTATTCTGCGATGCTGCTTTTAGCGAAACACCCCGGAAACGTCAGGCTGGACTGCAGAAATGCTTGAAACGACATGTGCTAAGCTCTTGAAAATAGGTGCATGAAGCTCAGAGAAGACGAGCCGACATGGTGAGCAAGCAAATGCGCTGCCACCAGACTGCGGGTGGCCAGTCTACTGGGGCAGAGAGCAATGTCGATGGTGGTGGTCGCGGAGCAGTACGAGACGAAGACTTTTCAGTGCAGAAGAAGCTCAGGAAGGACTGTACAAGAAGACGTGCAAGAACAGTGAATACAGCAATCCTCAGCGAGAGCTCTGGTGAAGAGCAAGAGAATGAAGAAGACGGAGAAAATGAGCGCTCGCCACGGGTTTCCAATCGATTTGGCAATCAACTAGGAGAACTTGCAGACTCTGAGCGAGCATTTCCTGCGCCGTCAAGTCAAGTTGCTTCGCTTAACCGCGAGTTAAAGGCCCTAGAGACTCGTTACTTCAGGACACGGCTGAATCTGGAGAAAGCAACAGAGAAGGTGGGCAAGGCTTCTTTTGGGTTTCAACGAAGTAGTTTGGTCTAAGGAACTTATATGTTGTGCAGAATGACCAACTTCGCCGAGATATGAAGAAGGTGGCAGGACACAGCACAAAGCAGGAGCGTGAGATTTCCAAGCTACGACACCTAGTACGTTTTAATATCTCTTGGTTGCGATTGTATTCCGTGTTGCTGACACCTTACCGTGAATTCACGAACTATATAGATCGATCGCATCCAGTCCGAGCGTAAGCAGCTCGAGCAGCAAGCCATCAACAACCGAGACTATGCCAAGAAAATCGAGCATCGCTTCTTTATGGGCTCCAAGGGCCAATCGCTCGCTCAGTGTAACCTAGAACTTAGCTCTCGGTTGCGTTTACTAGAGGGAACTCTCAAGAAAAACGATGAAGCTCTGGATCAAAGCCAACGAGAGCGTGATGAAGCTAGGGATAAGCTTGCCATCGTGCAGCGTGCCCTTGAAACGAGGCTCGAGTCGTACGATCTGAATGGAAGTCTGCATACTGGTCTTCTGTTCGAGATTTCAAAGCTGCAGGATCACAGCGAAGCGTTAGCGCTGCAGCTCGCACAAGAACGAAAGCAGTTTTCAGCGCTGGCGGCACAGCTGAAGCGTTCTCAAAAGCGCGAGGAGGAATTGGAGGAAGCACGAACGGAACGTGAGATGTGGGTCGCAACACTCGAAAAGGAGCGTGCTGCATTTGACGAGCAGTTGGCGCAACTTTCGGGTGAGGTGCAGACCGCAGCGTACGAGAAGGCCACACTTCTTCGTTTTATTCATGAACAAGCCGAAACCAAATTTCAGCTTGAGGCGAGATTGAAGGACGAACAAGCACAGCGACGGCAGGAGTTCGAGAGAGCGCAACATGCATTGCAACTATGGGAGGAGGAGAGACAACAGCTCAAAACTAGTCTGCAGGCTGTGCGGCAGGAGATGGAGCGGCAGCGAGACGAGAACGAGCGAGTGCTGGGGACACTTCGCGAGCAGCAGGAAATCAATTCTACGCTGCGAGCACGGGAAGCGGAAATGAAGCTGGAGCTGGAGCGACTCGAGCGAACTCGCAAAACGAGTGAAGAGGAGTTCCTGGCAGCCAAGGATGTCTGTCGTGAGCTTCAAGCCACGGTTGAGCAGCACGAGGAAGGAGGGCGCCTTCTGCGCTCGGAAATCGACGCGCTGGAAACAACACGACGCGAGCTACTGGGAAAACTTGAAACAAAGCAGTCTGAAGAGCGGGCACTTCGTGAAGCTATGGAGGGTGCCCTGCAGGACCTGGCCGCTTTATCGAAGCAGCGCAACGACGCGGCTAAGGCGATGAGTGAGGCCGTGACCATTAGCGCTTCCTCGCTGGAAGAGCAGCAGGCTCTTGAACAGCAGGTCGAAGTGCAGCGCACACAAATCGAGAAGCTGAAGAGTGCCAAGAACTTGCTGCAAAACGCCATGCTGGAGCAGTTAGCCGCGCTGCGCAAGCAGCTGCACGTGGAACGTCGACTACGGATCGAAGCTGAGGCTCGGCTCAAGCACATGAAACTCGTGGCTACACGAAGTACGCGCTGCAGTCCATCGGTACATCCAGCAACAGTAGGAGAACAGCGTGAAGACGTTGATGCACGAAGACCTCCAGAGGCAGCGGACTGGGAGGCACCACGGCCATTGCCCCCTCCATCGGCTCCTTCGCCTGCTCCACTTCCTCCATACCTATCGACAGGACCGATGAGCCACCAGTCTGGATCGGACGTGCCGTCGGCTTTACCTTCGCCGTCTTCATCTTCGTCGTCATCTTCTGATGAAGAAGACATTTGCGAAGCTTTCGATGAATTCAGCCCTGTCAAACCTGTGCCGATGTCCCAGAGCACTCGAGCTTCGACCAGCACAGTGCTGGTGGACGACCAAACCGAGTCTGAGGCAGGCATATCCTTACTGGAGCTAGCTGGAGACATCGAAGAGTAGCAGATAAACAAGACTCGTGTAACAACAGCATCAGTAGTGACAATAAATACTTTTGAACACGAGAGAACTTCCTGACTGTCGGTGAAGTGTCAATCCTTCCTACATAGAGCACAAGATATCGCCGTGGAGATAGCCGACGTGCTTGCCTCCCCACGTAAGGGTTACATCGAATGGGATCGGTTTGGCCTCACTAAGCACGGGCGCTGCGTGCATCATCAAGTCCGATTCCTTGAGGCACAGCACACCTTGGCCACCGTGGCCCTTCTCGGCTTCGATGCTGATGGCAATGTGTACACCGCCATTTACTGCCTTCGTGATGGCTGTGTGTGTTACGCCATTTGTCATTGCCTCCCTCCATGCCGCCGTACGGAAGTTCGTGTATGCCAACTGCGATTCTTCATCGTCATCCACGCGAGCGCTGGACTGGAAACCGTTCTGTACCAAATGCGCGACCTCGTACACCTTGCGTTGAAGAGCGTAAACGTCCTCTGACGGTAGTGGGAATATCGTTGATATGCTCACGGGCTCCACCGGTATCAGCTCAAGACGAGATGCTGCAAGAACCGAGAGACGGTCGTGGGTCATGGTCAGAGGCTGCGTTCCCCCCGGTCCAACCGTAAAATCAGAATACTGATTGGGCGTCGTTGTCCTTGAGCTCGTACTGCTGCCGGAGCGTAGTCGGCTCTTTCGCAGCACTCGTCCAACCACCTGGGCTATCGAAGATTTTCTGCGACTCATGGATATCCGAACACTGTGTCGAGACGATTCACCGCTGCTGGTAGTGCTGTTTGAGTTAATCGCACCACGGCTGCTTTGTCTACCAGTTGTTCGACTGCTCGAGTGATTCGATCCATGGCCCCGCCAACGATACCCGTTCGTCTGCAATACTGAGCCATTGTCACGCTCTTCGTAGGTCCAGATATTCGCGTCAAGCTTCACCAATTTAATCTTGAATTCATGCACGTCCCTTTTGTCGCGGAGGGCATGATTGCCCTGTCGTAAGTCCGCGACTGCAGCTTCATCCATGTTGTAAGAGAAGTATCGGTCAATCTCCAGTTCATAGATACTGCAGACCGGCTTATGGGTGGACGTCACGATATTCTCGCACGACCAATAGTCCACATTCCTGATCCGCTGCTTTGTGTCACAAAGGGAGTGCGACAAAATTCGGTCCTTATAGGCCGGTGGCGAGTCCCCAACAAGCATCTCCTCGTCCGCCTCACAGAAGAGCTCTCTGCATGAGCGCTCGCCAACCATGGAGAACGGCGCAGCAACGCCAATTTTGCGCGGGAAGGATGGCAGAAACCGGATTGGAGGCTCTTCAAACCCAGTGAAAATTTCCTTGGCTTCGATCGATGCGCGCAGCTCATCATAGCGAAGAACTTCCTGCCACTTGCGAGTCGAGTTTCCTGTGACCAAGTCGGACTTTGCCAAGAGATCCCGGATCTTCTTGTGATTTCCACGAGCAAGCGGTACGAAATGTCCACTGGATGCCAGTCGATCAAGTGTACGATGCTTGCTATTAGCCGAAGAAGATAGCCCTTGACGGCCTTCTGGAGCGTGTGTCGGGAGTTGGTCGTCCAAAAAAGACACCCAGTTGTTGGGTTTGCTCAATTTTCCAGGCTCTTGTGCCACTTCAACACCCTCATGGATAATAATCGCCAAGCTATCAGGATCCCGCTCATCCAAGAATGGTATCTGAAGACTTGGTCGTTGCAGAGAGGGAATAGGTGACTTCAACACCGTGAAAGGTAAGTCGTCCTCGCAGGAAGTATAGACCTCTTCATATATACTGTCACCACTTGCTGATGACGAGGCTTCAGCACTGCTTCGCTGGATATCCCAGTCTTGACCTTCCTCTAAAATAAGGTCTTCGGGCGGGAAATCTGAGTGTTTCATGTTGGTTGCAATGCCTGTTTTGCGTATTGCCTTGATCTGCGCTTCAATTGCGGTATCTGTTGCTCTCTTAAGGGACTCAGCCTTATACGCCTGGTCGATTGATGCGGTCAGCGTAGAAGTCGACATGTCGACATCATAATTCAAATTTCCAGAGATAATAGTGTGATGATATAGATTCGGGAAGTCGACTGCGGCGCGATCCGCATCCATGCCAAACGAGTGAATGAGGCTGGAAGCAACCGCATGCTTCGCGACCATGTTGTTTTCCACTGGTCGATAGAGTCGCTGCGAGCTGTTGCTGAGTGAGGTGCTGAGGTTGCACGAGACAAATGCGATGGACGCATCAAAATAGCGGATAGGGATGCCCACGACCTCATTAAATGTTTTTCGCTGCGCCCAGATTCGTCCATCGGCTGCATGGAACTTCACGTTGCCACTGGCGTCGTCGGCATTATTTACAAAGACAATCTGACACACCGACGCCTGTCAAAAAAATACAACATACAGTACTCCCATCAGCTATCAACAAAAGGTTTCAGCTCAAATCTGCCCTTGCAACTTACATCTTGGACGTGGCCTCGCACAGCCGTTCCAGCGATCGATGTGATCGATCGGTAGGCGGTGGGGTAATTCACCTGAAGAAGGTATCCTCGGATCACCTGCTCGATCGTCTGCACTTCGACACAATGTTGGAGTGAAAACACATACAAATCCTTTCCTGCCGGAATCCAATCTTCCAGGTTGGTCGGACACGGTGTCCAGTTCATATCAAAAGTAGTAACAAAGATGGTCGCCGTGCCCATGTGGTGCCGCTCCTGTTCCCGCAATCGCACGGACTGCCGCAGCAAGTCTTCCGATAGCTTACTGTTCTTGGTAGACGACCCGCCATTGCTCACCCATGGCTCGCGGACGTGGCGCACGACCCAGATGTGGAACTTGCCGTAGATAACGGCGTTAATGAATCCCTGTAACGGTACAATGGTCGCGTGCAGCATGTCCAGCGTGAAGGACGTGTTTCCTGAGAAAGTCGCGTACGCGCGGTCTACCACCGCCGGCAGCCAGCACAAGATGAAGCCTGAAATGTAGACCGTGAGGTTGTGCACCACGGCGTAGTAGGCGTCGTTGGCGTCTTCGTTCTCGTAGGTCTTGAGTCGCTTCTTCATGTTGATCTTGACCAGCACGAGGAAAACGGCCATGGCGATACCGCCAGCGATGACCCAGAAGTACAGCACGCCGAACATCCACCAGAGCTCCTCGGACGAGTCGTCCTCCACGACGACCCAGCACCAGAGCCCGGCGTCGCCGAACTTGTCGAAAATGAGGCAGATGGACGGGATGCCCAGCGTGAAGAGCATGGTGCTGACGATGTACCACTTGATCTTCTTCATGAGCATCTGCTGGTCCTCGCCCATGCACACCCAGCGGTACAAATTCAGCGCCATGATGAAGTTCCACGCGATCGGCGCGCCGTCTCCGAACGTGATAACTGCACACACAAAAACCACAATAAGAAAAAGGTCAATAAACACCCCATCAAATAAATATAACATTGGGTCGTACTGAAGGCTTGGAGCTTGCAGATGGGCGACACGGGTTCCCCCGCGTCCTGGTCGAACGTCTCGGTGGGGAGCACTCCGAACGCGCGTCCAGTGGCGCCGAACAGGTCCTGCAGTATGTGTGTATACATGTATACACGTGTCAAAAATAGCTGTCGATAATGCGGAGGGATTGCGTATTCATTTTACCAGGTAGGCAATAATGTGGATGAGCTCCTTAGTGACGTCCAAATGGTGAGCGGAGGCCGCGTAGACCGAGAGCGACTTGGCCTTGAGGCGGCGCGCGTACCAGTAGCGGCCAATGATGTAGAAGGCGCCGATGATGGAGAGCACGGAGGACGTGGCCGACGCCACCGTCTGGTAATGCTGGTGGCGCGCCTGCACCTCCGAGGACGGTGTGCCCATGACGTCGAAATGGCGAAGTGAATGGGGTCCGGTTCCGTTCTTTGAGGGTACTGTGAGTGGGCTGCTAGGTACGAATGTACTGCACTGCGATTGGACAAAAGGGGCGTGACAAGCGAGTGTACGAGTGGGACATACTTCGAAGTGTAAGATAGCCTGGTCTTTGTACATCCGCTGTTTGGAGACCTTCACATGGTCTCCGCTACTGCACCAAGCTGCCTTTGCCTGCTGCTGTGATGTCTGTGTGGTCGCTTGTTAACCGTCGCTATAATTGTAATAGCGGTTTAATTAACACGCGACAGCCTTGAAGTCGCGTTGGAGCTTGAGCATGTGCAGCTTGAAGCTGGAGACCGCAGACCCGTCTTCGTGCAGCATTTTGCACCAAATCATGGCAGCCTCAAGCCGGTGGTGCACTCGATCGGCTTTGGCGTCGAGTACAGTAGCTACAGTACTGTAGCAACTCGATGCAAGAGAGCTCGAGGGCAGTTGGATTCAACGTTCCCACCTTACCACGCGCGCTTCTGCAGCCGACGAAGCGGCAATGCAACTACAGTGGAAATGTATACCCAGCCAGCCAGTTCCGTCTCTCAAGTGACTCCCCTATCTCACCGACGCTGTGAAGCCATGTACCAATTCCATGGTACAAATGACGAGGAGACGCGAGCCGAGTGAAATGGATACCAGTGTATCAATCGCCAGCTTCCCTATAGATACTTCCTCTCCGCCATGGACACGACGGACGCCCCGCAGCTCATCGAGCACGTGAACCAGAGCGTGACCTTCACGCCCAACGACACCAAGTGGATCCCCGGCTCTGCGCGCTTCGTGGCCATGGGGATCCACCCGAAGGCCACGGGCGCCCTCACCGTCTACGGCCTCAACCAGGGGCAGCTCAAGACGCTGGCGGTGCACGAGAAACCGCACGGCATCAAGTGCGGCACGTTTGGAGCGTCGGCACTGGAGGACCGGCACCTGGCGACGGGCGACTATGGAGGCGTCATGAGCGTCTGGTAGGCACGCGTCCAAGCTCGAAAGAACGAGCGAAAAAGCTCTGGAATTGCGCTCACAATGTGTTGCTGATGTGCTTGACAGGGATCTGGAGAAGGCGGACGTGCCGGTGTACTCGGCCCAAGCGCACAAGTCCATTGTGAACGCCATCGACGGCTGTGGAGGCCAGAACATTGGCAGCGGAGCGCCGGAGATCGTCACAGGCGGGCGCGACGGCTGCATCCGAGTGTGGGATGTGCGGGTACCCGAGCCTGTGGTCACCTTGGCCCCTAAGGAGCAGGACACGGCTCGAGATTGCTGGACGGTATGCTTTGGCAACTCGTACAACGACGTCGAGCGCTGCGTCGTGGGAGGCTACGACAACGGCGACATCAAGATGTTTGACCTGCGCACGAACTCGCTGCGATGGGAGACCAACTGCCAGAACGGCGTCGTCAACGTACAGTTCGACCGCAAGGACATTGAGATGAACAAGCTGCTTGTGACCACGCTCGAGTCCAAGTTCCGCGTCTACGACCTGCGTACGTTCCACCCGGAGCAAGGCTTCGCATGCATGACGGAGAAGGCGCACAAGTCCACCATTTGGCAAGGCCGCTTCCTACCGCAGAATCGCGACTTGTTCATGACTGGCGGAGGCAATGGTGGCTTCAACCTGTACAAATAGTACGTTGTGGTGTGCTGTGGCTGTAAGTGTTGACACGTCTAACGCTTTTTTTCGTTGCATCTTCAGCCATTACCCGCTCTCAAGGTCGGCCAAGGACGCTGACGGGCGTCTCTACGGCGTTTGTGGCACGGTGGAGCTGCTTAACTCAAGAGTGCTTTCTACACAGCCCATTGTCAGCATGGACTGGAGGTGCGTAAAATTTGCACAAGCGATATAGGTTTTGGACATGCTGGCACTGACAGTGTTGTTGCTGCGGCAATTCTGCTCTAAACAGCTCGGATCGCGAGGGCCTTTGCACGTTGGCGTGCTTGGATCAGACTGTTCGTGTCTACATTGTCACGAAGACGAACAAGTATTAGGTGAAATGCCTTGAAAGCACCGCATCTCGATGAACGACGTGTACCAGTAGCTCAATCGCTCGTTCTGCATGTATTTTCCTAAAGAGGATTCTGCATTACTCCACTGCTACCAGACCTGCCGGGTTTACGTTCGCGTTGGAGGTCAGCGGTTTGAAGCCAAGCATGCGGATCTCCTCCTCTGGGATGCCATACTGCGCCAGCTTCTCTGTGAAGGTGCGCAATGTGTCATTGTATGCCTTGCTCTCTTTGGCCACACCGTACTGCAGCTTGCGAATCTTAGCGTTCTTGGAGTCCAAGAGGGTGCCGAGCGTCTCCGTCACACGGCGTGCCTGCACAGGGTCCAGGTTTGCAGCCAGCAAAATTTCCTGCAGCTGTGCACCTTTGCGCGCGTGTTGATCGTCCATTGTGGCGAGACGTTGCTCCAAAATCAGGTTCTTGCACTCGCCCTTCTTGTGAATGGTCTGGACGGTGTGCTCGAAAGTGTCGTAGAGCGCGTTTCGATCCGATTCCATGGTGCGATACTTCATCGTGAGCTCGCCTTGCCGCTGCTTGAGATCGTGAACCTGCTGTGCGAGGTAAAGCAGGCGTGCCTTGGCGTTTCTTAGAGAAAGTTTGTCCTTCTGCTCGTCCTTGAGTTCATGCCGCAGGTGCTCCACCTCCTGAATAGCAGCAGCCAGGGGCTCGGATAACCGCTTGTTCTCCTGTGAGACGTCGTGCATGAGCTTTGTATTAGCTGCAGCCTTCTTCTTCATGGCAGCGATCTCGTTCTTGAGCGAGTCGATGAGCCGGAGGTTGTCTTTTGTGATATCGTTGTAGTAGTTCTTGATCTGTGTGAAGGCCTTCTCATGGTTCTTCATCAGGTCGTTGATGTGCAAGTTTTTGCGCTCCTCGATCTCGTGGATGTCGACTTTGCGTCGAAGCTCCAGCGACTCTTGCAGATCTCGCAGACGCTGTTGACAGCGGCCCTCAAGTGCTGCGTTGTTTTTCTCGAACTGCTCACGCAGCTTCATCAGGTTCTTCTCGTGCGCCTGCTTCATCTGTTCAATCTCGTCTTCGTTGGACAAGTCACGCTCTTTCAGCTCGAGCTTGAGTGACTGCTTGGTGCTGCGTAGCACCGTCTCTCTGTGCTCATGTAGATCTTGTTCCTCGTCCATGTGCCCCGTGCCGTCCGCCTGGACGCGTTTGAGGTTGTTCTTGTGCTCGTAGTCCAAGTGCTTCACCTTCTGAACGTATACGCGCACTTCAACGCGGTGGTTGTCCTCCATGATCTCCATCTCGCGGTCTTTGGCCATGATCTGGTTCTCGTGGTCCTGGATTTCCTGCTTGGTGATCTCGTAGAACGACTCGATCATGTCCTAGCAGCATCAGAGACGGCAGTTGAGACCTCCAAGTTGAAGTTGGTGCTACATGTACCAGAGACCAACCCGTTCGTGCTGCACGTAGTTGCGATCCACTTGAGCCTTCTCCAACTGCTGCCTCAGCATCTGACTCACTTCCTTGAGCATCGGCACGTCCATCGTGTCATATTCTGCCACCACAAAGCACCACAATTCAGAGCCGAGAGGCATCTTCAGTTTCGGTCATTAACACGTACCCGAGGGCTCCTCCAGCGGAGGTTCCTCCGCTTTCTTGCCCTTCTTGCCCTTCTTCGCTTTCTTCTTGGGCCCCATGGTTCCTGTAGCTTGAACAAGTGCAGGAAGTTACGTCGGACGCGGTGACCTTTGGTCCGGTCTCGGCGTGTCAAGATCCCGTACGTCCCTTCACCTGTATCATTCATCGCCTACTCATGGGGAATGCCAGATCAGACACGAGGAGCTTGGCGAGCGTGCACTACTTGAGCGTCTCGGGTGACGAAAGCAAGTACGTATCCATTCAATAGGGTGTTGCACCAAACAAATGGCATTTGATTGACACTGTGCTTTGGCAGCTCGACGATGTACGAGGAACCGCTGCTGGGCAAGACCAGAGTGCAGGACGGTGGTGCACGAGGCAAGGAGCGGCAATTGCAGCAAGAAGAGGAAATCGACCTTGGAGCGGTGATTCATCAACTCAACAGCTTCTTCGCAGTGCTGTGGCCGGTCTCCATTGCGATCATCTGCTCGAGGTAGTACAAGTGCTTGTTCCTGTGTTGCATTTACACTGCAACGGGTTGTTGACGCAATTATTCCTGCAGTCTTGCTGCCTCATACATCTCGGATCCGGCCATGAAGCAAGCCATGACGTACGCGGATCTCGGTCAGGTTGCTGACTTTGACTGGTTCACTAATTGCTTTTCGTGTCATGCAGGACGTACATGTACTACCAAGACATCGACTCATCAACCATGTCGACAGTTGAGAAAACGGAGGAAGCGCTTTTCAATGCGCTATTGGTGATCGTCTTCATCGCGTTCCTCACTTTTGGTATCGTGTTGCTCTACAAATGCAACGGCATGCATCTCTTCGCTGGCTATTGCATGTTGTACTCAGCCGCGTTGCTTGGACTCATGGGCTCTAAGCTCGTCGTGATCGTGCTGTGCAACAATCTACACTTAGTCGTCGACGGTGTTTCGCTCACGGTGGTCATGTACAACTTCGCAATGGTCGGTGTGCTCAGCATTTTCTACCAAAAGGGGATTCCGGGGATCGTTGAACGCGGCTACCTCATTGTTACGAGTGTTATTGTGGCTTGGCAGCTCGCGCAACTGCCCGAGGTAAGGCTAGACGTCTGATGGATAAGCTTACTACTGCTAATTTGTTGTTGATGTAGTGGAGCGTGTGGATGCTTTTGCTACTTCTAGGCTTCTGGGACCTGTTCGCTGTATTAACCCCCGTGGGTCCCCTGCGCTGCCTGGTTGACATGATCCAGGAGAAGGGTACGCCAATTCCAGGTCTCCTCTTCGAAGCAGACGTGGTAGACGCTCACGTCGGCGAGACTACCAGTGTCCAACAAACCTCCAACGCCAGAAGGAGGCGATTTGCGACCCGCGAAACCATACCAGAGGAAACTTTCATTCACCGTCTGCTACTAGCAGCGCAAACTGAAAACGCAGTCCACGATCCCGCTGCAGTTGATGCTTCTCAGTTCCGACACCAAGTTCAAGCTTTTCTCTACGACCAGAACTCCAAGTGTCAGGACCGAACCGATGAGCTCGCTCACAATTTCGAGTGCAATCAGCTCCGCCTATGGCGAAATCTCTATTCTTACTACGGCATTGACTACGTGTCGAAGCAGCAGCCATATCCGGGTGTACAGGCCGTGTTCGCTGCATCTCCCGACAAGAACCAGGTGCAAGGCCAAAATCACAGCGGTGGCGAAGACCATGAAGATAAGTCTATCAAGCTCGGGCTAGGCGACTTCATTTTCTACAGTGTGTTGGTTGCCCGCGCGTCACTGCACGGCTTCGCAGTGTTCGCAGCCTGCTTCCTCGGCATCCTCGTCGTAAGTATCCACTGCGTTGGTTTTGCGGTGAATTCATACCTAACGGTCGTGTTTTTTGCCACACTAGGGCCTGTGTGTGACGCTCTACCTGCTTGCACGCTTCGACGCGTTGCCGGCGCTGCCGATCTCACTGTTCCTGGGCATCACCATCTATCTGCTCACGATCACCACCATCTCCCCGCTGCTTGGTGAGCTCCAGGCGAGCAATATCTTCGGCATCTAGAACGTAGTTTACCATTTGCACTAGCCTCTCCATGTACACCGTGTCTCTGTTAGCGTAAAGAAAACCTTCGCACCGCGATGACATAGCGCCGCTGGCAAAGGGTAATGTAAACAAGTAGTGCCTTCTGGGGACGAGCGCCGTTCCGGATACGCCGCGACGAGTGCAACGTAAGTCATCAAGACATCAGCTTCAGTCTTGGTGGTCGCCCCGAGGCTTGGTCCAAGCACAACCGAATTTTTGCTCAGAACGTGGAGCCCAGCTTTATTTCGCCCGCCAGGGCCGTTGGAGAGCGTCATGCATCAGTTGCCTGGAAACGGGCTGCCAAAAATGCCTCAAAACGACTTGGTGTGGAGCATTGCGGTGGGCCACCGGCCCGCAACACAAATCACTGCTGCTTGGTAAGGAACACCAATTGCCTTGCTTTGCTGTCCCGAGTGAACGCCAGTGTCTTGCAGGAAATAGTGGGGTGGGGCATTTGAGTTGGGCATTACGCCATTGCAATGCAGCGTACTGGAACATTGCAGAGCAAGCAGGACAGCGTGCTTGGGCATTTTGGTGGGCTTGAAACGGACAAGATACCCTGTACCGGCTCTACATGCAACTTCAACATGAGCTCTGCAGAAACGGCTCGCCATGATCAACCGCCCAAAGGTGCTCGACGTTCTCACTGGGATCGATGCGTGCGATTTGGCTCTAAACGCAGCATGTTGGTGGCGCCATGGAGGAGAAGAGGCGGGGCTGAAGGTGTCGCGGGGGTGCGTGCTTGCTTGTCGAGCGGAAACAGATTATTCGGGGCACGCAAATGCAAAGCGTTACAGCGTCTCATGTGTGCAGCCCGCTGCTGCCTAATGAGCATTGCATCCTTGACGACCTTTTGCCAAGCAAAACCTCTCACATTCGAGGTGTTTGCAGTCAAATTCTGCTTTTCGAGCTGCCATTTCACGTAATCGTTTCGCGAAAAAAAATGCCAAAGTCAGATCCGACCACACCCTTGCCGGCGTTGTTTGTCGAGAGCTTGAGAAAAATGAGCAGAGAAGTTCACCACCGCCGGAGCTTTTTCGGGGCGGCCTCTGGTAATGCTCTTATTTTCAGTGGCCTCGATCCAAGCGCCCTAGGGGAGTTACTCCTGCCGTTGCTCAGGTTCACATCGGGCAAGGCTTTCCCAGCATTCAAATACTCACACCCACCCGCGGACGCACTCCACCCTTCGATCGCAGAAGGGAGTCGAACATGGAGCCGCCAGGCGCAACGGCAGAGTGGCCGCAGGGACGTCTTGCAGCATCACCCCTTGTGACGCCCACAACCAATCTTGAGCCGGTCAAACCGCTTCTCGACACCTCGATTCCGCAAGCCGCAGCACGGAAGCATCAAGGCGGCACGTGGCCGCCGGAGAAGGCTAGTCATCAACGATCGCAGATGGTGGCGGCATGGCAGGGCGATGGTGATCTCTCCAGGATCCGGCAGATGCACGAACCGCACGTCGGCGGCGTGCCTCGCTCCGTGCTGTCTAGGCTTCTAGCCACGCCCTCTGAAAGTGCAGCAGGCACACCAATCCACAGTCCTCGTCGTCGATGCTCTGCCGCGTCGGCTGCTGTGGTGGCCATGGTGCACAGTCCGAGAGCCTTCGCCAACAGCGACAGAAGCCTCCTCGAAAAGCGGGATCCCACCGCCCAAACAGTGCCTTATCAGTGCTGTTCGCCCATGTTCCCGACTCCGGAGTTCGGTAGTTACGAGAGTAGTAGTAACTGCAGCAGTCGATGCAGCAGCCCGGTTCCCATCGGCCACTTCCCCGACTACCCGGTTCCGTCAGATGAAGAAGAAGACGAGAGCGAGAATGAAGTCGCCATGCTGCGTCAACAGGTAGCGCTGCTTATCAGGTGCCTCGAGGACGAGAAGAAGCGGCGCGCGTCCGAGCAGCATCTCATGCAGACGGTAAGTCACCACTCACTGTTCCTGATAGTCCACCGATAGGAACGTAGAGACTGACACCCGTGTGCTTCTTGCAGAAAATTATCGAGCTTCAGGGGTTGATCCGTGGTAATGAGCGCGAGGATGAAGACGAGATGGATTCGAACACCGTCGGTGCAGCTAGGAACACATCGTCGTCAATGCTCATGGGTCTTGCATCGGCGCGGGAGAACGAGCGGTTGGAGAACAACCAAGTCAGGCGTTGGTCGGCACCAGTAAATGGAGACGAGTCATTGTCCTGCGGTTGCTCGCGGAAGCAGGCGGACACGAGTGGAGAAGCAGCTGCCAAGCTGCAGCTCACTCGGCTCCGCGCACGGATGCATGCTATTGTCATTGACACCCAACGTGAGACTCAGTACGTCAAAGACTCAGTTATTTGCTAGTGTCACGCAGTGCACTTACCATTGATTGTATCTTTGCCTGTAGAACACTTCGAGCCCAACTGGAAGGTGCGAAGCGAATCCACAACAAGCGGGAGAAGCAGCTCACGCTCGAGACCACGATCAAAGTCGCAGCACTTGAGCACAAGCACGCAGTAGCCACGACTCGGCTCGCGCGGCAGGCTGTAAACAGTGCAGCCCAAGTGGAGAAGTTAAAGGCCGAGAAGCAGGAGCTCTTAGCGTCTATGCAGGCGCAACGTGAACGCTTGGAGCAGTTGGAACTCGCGCTCGGCGGCAAGCGGATCGTGGATGCCTCTCGGTGAACGAAAGTCGAGATGTGAAGCCCACATGAACGCCCGTGATTTAAAATTCTTATAAGTGGTGTATGTGCAGCCTCCGCATACTGCGAAGAAGCAGGAAATGCACAAGCTGGGGGCCAGGAACTAGAATCTGCATGAACAGGCAGGCATCAAAATGACACAATAGAACAGAGAGAAGAGAGGCATCAGTGCGCTACACGCAGACAAACGAAGGTCTACCTGTGCCAGCTGCTCTGCTCTCCGCTCTCTCCTGGCATCCCTAACGCACTTCACGGCAAACATATTAGCCGAAGTGATTGGCAAGGGTCCACAAACTATAGAATAACAATATCAACAACAGAGCCTTGCCATACACGTCCCAGTCAGACAGCTTACTCGTTGCCCTGCACCGTGTGGACAAGCAGACCCACCGTGGTACAAACGCATCCAGAACAACCGGAATGGTCATCGCCCCCAGAGCCGCTGAACTGGTGGTCGAGGTGCGTGGTATATTACGAAGACGCGTTAAACTTCACCCGGATCTCCTCCTCGCCCAAAAGGCCAGCACTGATCGAGTTGATGTTTCCCGTGAAAACGCGTCGTTCCCATGTTGCAGTGTCGAAGTACAGGAACTGCGGTGCAAGAGAGCTGTTTGCTAATGAAGGCCCCGTGCCTGAACTCATGGCACTACCAATGGAGCCAATGCTGCCGTTACCAGCTGGAGCAGCAGGTGCTCCGTTACTTGAGCCCCCCACCGACGAACTAGAGCTGTTGCTCAAAAGAGCAGAATCGGCCGGAGAAGCGCGCTTCAGCCAGGTCTTCAATTCAGCGTGGTAACGCCACTCGCGGCTGTACAGTTCCTGGGCGGCGTAGGCCTGCAACACGTCCTTGGGCATTGAGTAGAAGATGAAGAACAACGTCTCCAGGTGAAACTTGGACAGATGCGTTGTCTTGAGCACTGGCGGCTGGTTGTAGTAACACGTGGGCAACGAGAACTGCGGCTCCTTCGTCAACTGCTCTTCTGACCATGGGGATGCGAACGTCGGGTACAGCGGTCTAATGTGAGCATAGTACAATGTAAGAAAGCGAACACCTAGCACAGGCTATGCAGAGATCCCCAGACTGCGCAGTAAACTTACTCTGCCGAGTTCAGGTTCAATCCAAGCGACGTAAGATCGCAGCCCATCGCCAAGTTCTTCTTCGAGTCATTGCCCGGCCGGATGATCGTGTGCAGCATTCCCAAAAGTCCGTACTGGTTGCTAGGGTCCAATTCGCCATTGCTCGCTTCCTCGGCAGTCGCCTGTTCGTCTGGCCGAGGTGCCCGGAAGTGATCAAACGCTTCGGTGCCTAGATTTACGCTGCCACTGGTGCTTGCTCCTGCTAGTGCGGCGTGGCCAGCACGGCTGCCTATGGAAGTGCCGCCCTTCAGCTGTTCTGCCCGTGAGGAGAGCAGGCCGTCCGCTGCAGACGAAGTGAAGCTCGAGTGTCTCTTCAGCTCCGTCGGTGGGCGCATGGGGCTCTTCTCACTGGGGCCGAACGTGGAGAGTGCAGGGAAGTCTTCCTTTTGAATCACAAACTCGGAAGGCTGCGCTCGCATCCTGTCGGCCGTCGAGCCGTCGAAGCTCGAGTCCAGTGACAAGGAGCCCATCCTGTTCACCACCGAGGCACTTAACCACTATTTCTCACAGCTCAAGAGCCCACGCCGCGTACCTGGAGCCCAGCGCAGGGAACTCGGACATGTCGGGGGCCTTGTTCTCCGTCGGCAGCTGGAAACTCCGTCCTGCAGCACCAGCACGTCATGAAAACTCCTCGTTTCTCTCTCTTTTCTGCTCGGCAACGCACCGGAATTGACGCGGTGTAGCTCGTGCGTCGGGGGCATCGCCACTGGCAGGCGTCCTCCGCCCAGGAACTAGCAGCATAAAAACAACAGTAAAAACACGTTAAATAAACGTTAAAAACACGGACGAAACCCTCCCGCCACGTACCGAGGCCTGCATGAGGCCGCTGCTGTAGCCCGAGAAGGAGCCGTGCAGCGGCCCCAGCGTAGCGTCGGCCTCTGCGTCCATGGGCGCCCCCAGTCCGCTGCCCATGGCGTGGAAGGACGAGAGACTCAAGTGCGGGAGGCCGCTGCTGGCGGCTGCCGAGCCCTTGGCGAACTCGTCTCGGTGGTAGTAATACTGGCTGGCGTCGAACTCCTCCTGGACGGAATTCGTCAGGAAGAAGGAGGGGAGTAAAAGGCTAAGAAATACGCGGGCTGCGAACCTTGTCCTCGGCCGTCTGGATGTTGTCCTTGAAGTACGCGAACTTGTCCTTGGACGGGTCGATCATCGGGCTCATGTGCTGCTTTCAACTTTTGTGAAGGGGGGCGAGCCCCAATTTTTATGGTCGAAGAGGTCCAGATTAACTGTTCTGCGAATTTCCCAAGGCGAATTTCATACAAAGGAGTACCGTAGGGTACTACTCCTAACGTATTATTCTAACCTTTACGCCAGAGTATGGCGTATGTGTTGCACGCTTGGGATCGCAGAGAAGTTGTAGACAGAAAAGATGACCGTGTTGATGAGGAGAAGATTAATACCGAAAGTAAAAATGCAAAGTGTTAGTTGTTTGGCGTTCGCGAGTACGAGAGCGATCTCCTACAGCGCCGCCCTCTTGTTCAGCCTACCACCAATATGCATGCTGGTGCAATCATGAACATCTCCTCTGACATCATCGTGTTGCACAGTTTTGCGTACAGATCGGTTGACTTTTTATTGGGTCGAATCCGGGTAGGGCCTGAAGTAGAGGTCAGGCAGATTATCAGACCGATACGCCAGACCCTACCCGGATCAGACCCACTGACGAAATTCATTTGAGAAATGCAAGTGAAATGCAGTTGACCTATAGCTAGTCAATCATCTCTAGGGCGTAATTAAACTATTGCCGAACGTTCGGTATCTCCGTCAGTGTCCGCAGCTTCATTGCCTGCATCGTCGGCTGCATCGACGTCAAGGTTGCTGTCACCGCTGGCGTTGGAGCTTATGACGCTTCCTGCCTCGCTCTCATTTTCTGCGGCCTCCGCGTCATCTTCCTCTCCGCTAGAAGCTTCTTCTACATCAGGAAGATCAACTGGTTGTGATAGTTGGATAGTCTCGCGGGGACGACCACGAGCGCGACGACCACGGATAGCAGCAAGAGCAGCAACGTGTCCTCTTGATAAGTTCTCTGTAGTTGCCACGAACGTGGTAAGACTGGGGTGTGGGGTTGTAAATGCGCGGTTTAACTCTCGATTAAATCTCTCTAACGGATTGTTTGTTCGGGCAACCAGGCGTTCACTAAGTCCATGCACATTCCACAGGTCAGTATCATAGTTCTCCAGCCAGGCTTTCTTAAAGTAAGCCCAAAAAGCTCGCCAGTTTAAGTGCGCGTAGGGGACCCCGCCACTTCTACAGCGATTTTTAATCTGACGCTTGACCCAGGTGATCCCGCCGACTTCAATACTATCGTCTGGTACTACTGTGAGCATATCCAGTATTCCAGGAGTCATAGTAATTGATGCCGCCCTGTTGGAGATGCCGAGCTTCCGCATTTTACGACGCACAGCTTGCATAAAATGGAAGAGGCAGCCGATTATATCTGCGCTTGGGAACTGAATGCCCACTGCATCAATGAGCGCGCGCTCAAAGTCGCAGACCACCTCGCGGGGCTCGAGCTTTTGATTTACAGCTTGAATAATGAAGTGCAGGACGTCGTAGTACGTATCGAGGGTTCGACGTGAAGTTAGCACGTAGAATACAGGACAGACGTACCCAGTAGAGCGGCCATGTACCATCAGCACGAGGCACTGTTGTAAGCCACGAGGCACACATCTGAAAGTGCCATCTATGAAAATTGAAGTACCAGAGTAACTCAACAGCGCGATGAGCTCCGGGTGGGTCCAACCATTGATTCTGTTGGGTCTCTCGTTGTCGTCGAACCCGCTTATGTAGTGAAACTGAAAAAAAAATCAGTGGCTGATCACCCACCCGTGAGAGAGGTGGAAGTTCGATGCGACCATGAATATTACCGCCAAAATGATTATCGCGGACACGATACACACGCCGGATCACCTGCTCGCGAGATAGACCAGCGAGAGGTTGAATTTGTCCTCCTCTGTCGAGTTGTTCGTCGATTTGCTGCCACATAGCTGATGCTGACAGCGAAACCTCATTGCGTGCCATTTCATCCACAGCAATCCGCATTTGTGGTATAATGTCGACTGGATCAGCCACCGCTACACGATCAGTACGACAGGTATGGGGTACAAAATTGCCGAACTCCATTGAGGTAGCTAGCAGCTCTATCTTCCCGCTGCATTGTGTCCCTCTATAACAACTGCACCGATACACGATTTTGCGGCGTGATCACCACCCCCGGGTGTACTGGTATCCGCGCAGATTAATAATGGCCGAAAATCGTCCGCTACGCACAGCAGCCGAGCGTGGCACTATCTCCGTGGGAGGGACATCATTAAGCTGTGTTGTTTGAAGGCGCAGGTTTGTTGGAAATTGGTTGTTGGTGATGAGGTTGGGTTGGTAGAGTAGCTTGAACTCGCGGCGTCGCGACTTGCGCATCGTATTCTGCGGTATCGGTATCGGCGTCCGCCATCTCGAACAACAGCACTGGCGAACTTGAGTTGAGCAAACCAAGGAAGGATTGAAAGTGGCAGCCTTAGAGTTTCTGGAAGAGCGATTGGCAGGTTGTGGTTACAATAAAAAGTGACCTTTGGTAGGGAAAGTTTCCTAACGGATAAAACAGCTTCCCTGTCACGTGCATATACTACGTGGGACGCGTTCGCACCAGTAACAAATGTCACGGGTGAAGGTAACTCATAGAATGGCTGTGAGCAATTCCCAAATTTTACTGAATCGTGGCACTTCTAACTTGACTACGTTAGTTCAGACCAAAGGGTGGACCCATTACGGAGTTTTTAGTTAGGAGCGGCTGACCCGATTACCAGGCCCTACCTGAATACGACCCCAAAACAATTCTACCTATAGATCCACCAGCGCGCAATCCTCACGTGGTAGAAAATTGTACATATTTTGAGGCCGTTCGTAGCACGGTAGATCCCTCCAAGAGCCCCTATAGGCATATGCGAACTACACAAAATCAGCGTCTAGTGAGGAGCCACGCAGTCCACTACGATGCGCTACAGAACAGAAGACTATGAGCTCCAATTGCGTCAATCCGATGCCCTTACTGCTGGTCGCGCGCACATCCTCTGGGTTGGTGGAGTTTGCTCGTCGTTGACAGTGTCTGTTTCTGCAGCAGGCCTCGAGATGAGATGTTGCGTTCTCGCACGTCGGGGGATGGCGAGTCGGGCGAGGGCGGCCGGTCTAGAAAATGTTCATAGGGGGGTGTTGACAGGGGAGACGGGGGTGGGACGAAGAACGAGCGCGCAGGTGAGGGGTAGGAGCAGGGGGAGAATTGACCCAGTGTCGGCGGCGGAAACGACGGCTGGAGGCCAGCGGTAGGTCGACGGGTTCTGAAGCGGGAGGAGACGGGAGACTGGTCTCTCCTCCTTGCCACACCGTCCCGGTAGCCGCGGCCTCTTGCTAGTGTCATCTCCAGGCTCGTCACCACCATACGTCGGCTCCTCACGATCGCTGTGTTGCATCGACTAGTTTGTTTGTCATCGTCATCCTGCTAGTTTCACCGCTGGTCACGCCACAGCATCATCACCCACTTCGTCTGGAAACCCAGAACGCTGCCACCCAAGATGCTGATATTGCTATGGATGAATATATTTACTTATCCGACGCTACTTAGCTTCTGTATAGTGTACAGTGGATCTTTAACGGTCAATCACCTCATTTTATCTATAAAAATTACATATCAGGAGCAGACAAACTCCTATTTCCAACCAATGGTTGGATAGAAGGTTATGTTGGTCCTCTACACCAGTCATTCCAACGTATCGGGTCGGAGGTCCCTAAACAATATGTGCATCTCCATTCAAATTCCTAGTTTTGAGTGTATCACTTGCATATTTGCATCATAGCCGACCTACCCAGCCAGGATGGGCTTAGAGGAGCTGAAGCCAGGCAGCACCAAGCGAGCTAAGGCTACAGCCGTCAAGGTGTTTGAAGTCTTTGCAAAGTGCGAAAAGGTAGAGTTTGAATATGTCAAGCAATGCATTGAGCAGGACGCTTCAGGTAAGTGTTCTGTGCCTGTATGAGACATGCTTGGTATGCACCTTACTTTTAATGAGGGCAAGAAGAGTAAGCAACTTGCCCGGAATACTACTATGCACTACCACAGACAGAGTAAGATGTGGCTGATCGAGCTCTACCCTGCGCAATGACACATTGTCGAAGCAACGTTGCTTAGCATGGGAAAGACGCTCGACAGTTTCTGTATGAAGGGAGATGGAAAAGTAGCCAACAAGGCACCTCCATGCTCATGAGTGATTTTAAAAAAAATGATGTTGTATGTGTATCAGAATGCATGTTCTTTTAGCGACTACCTAGATGCGGCTTTGCTGTGTCTGCTTCGGTACCTGTTTGGAAGAGCTTCAGATTTATCGCTCGTCCGCACCATCTAGGATTAATACAATCATCACTCCAGAAACAACAGTAGCAGCGGCGTGCCTGTGGTGAAGTGCCAAATAGGAATTGCGGACCGGCTACGAGAAAGGCTGTGGTCGACGTGAAAGGCAAGGTCACAGATCCGGAAATATGACGCTCAGTCCGGATCCGACGGTGGGAAACAAGATGGCAGCTCGATGTAGGTGCAGGCCGACAGACGAGCTCGGATTGGTGGAGAACGGACCCTCGATTGGACACCGATCCGACAGAGGGTTCTGGCGATCAAGTTACGCGATCGGCATACAGGTTCTGGTGATCGGTTTGCGCGATCGGCATACAGGTTCTGGTGATCGGTTTGCGCGATCGGCATACGCTGTCTATCTCCCATCTGAAACCTCATCCTACAACTGCTGGATACACTAAGCTCTGCCCTATCTTTTATTGTCCCATCTCCGCTGGATCTCATGTACACTCATCTTCAAGGATCGTGGTCGGTCTGGGCCGATCGCCAGAACTCGTATGCCGATCGCGTAAACCGATCGCCAAAATGCTCTGGATTTTAGATCCAGAGTCTTGAGGGGATACCATTTTGCCCAAAATAACCTTTTCTTTTGATACTGGTACGTAACCTAAAATAAACTTGGATATAACGTCCCTCTGAAAAACCTGTGACCGAAATAATACCTGTTATATTACATGTAAAAACAATCCAGAGTTCTCGTTGAGGTCATATTCACCGTGAGATAACATAATTGCACCATATATGTAATACATAATAAAATATACGTCATACAAACTTGATGATAACCGTGTTTTAGTAATAGATATCCTGATGACACTTAGTAAAATCCAGTGAATGTTGACTGTAGCGACTAGGGAAGACATCAAAACCCAATAACCCAGAAATGTTGCACGAAGACAGTGGGTCAAACGAAGATAGCATCCTCGTGGGTTATACGACAGGGAACCTTACCACCATGCAGTGAGAGAAGCTGCCAGGCAGAAGCCTTCCTTCGACAAATGAAGCAGCTCACTGTTGGTAAGCCGTTGTAAGGTCGCAACAAATGATGCTTTGCTGCTATACAGTGGAGCATGGAGCACTAACGCAACTTACTGATATGTTCCTTCCTCTGTCGCTCACTGACGTTGGGGTCCGTCGGCAGACGACGAGAGGATGCCTCATCATTATGACAAAGCTCCAAGTAGCAGGACCTAAGTTGGACTATTCGACAACAAAAATCCAGAGCTTCCCCGTTTAAAACACGGCATTAGTCAATATATTTCAACTGTATGCATCATAGGCAGGTATTCATTGAACAAGATGAGCTGGGAAGATGTACATGAGGTCAAGTTTAACAGCATGAGCATTCTGGTGGATGCGAATGTGGAAGAGGTGAATCGTCTCTAACCACGTGGGTCACAAAGTTGGAGGGCGGCTATACCATCTACACACCAACCTATCATTTTAGAGTGAACGCTTTTTATCCAGATTGGAATAGTACATCGGATCCTCCTCCCTTAAAAGGGCCACTAGCACCACCGATCTGTTCGGCAACGATGACCCTTGAGGGGGAGGATATAGTATCCAATCTGGATGTCGATGAAGACCGCCGAGGGTAAACGCTAGCACCACCAAGCTGCTCGGCAACGATGTTCCCCAAGTTGCGACCCTCTTGATGGACGAAGTAAATGCAAGCAAGTTGCTACAGTCGCACAAGTATATGGTGACTCTACCGCTTGGGTGCTGTACACTCTGTTATCGATAGGTTGTCGCAAAGGAAATATTAACGAAGCGTATTTAGACATGCAAACCCGTGAAGATAACGCGAGTACACTGTGCAACAACTGCACATCGGACTACATACTGCAACAACGTGCTATGGTTGAATATGACAACCTATCCGACTTTACTTTGAGTTTGTATTGAGCATAAAGGCCAATAAGAGCCAAGATGGACAATTTAATCCAATCACTGTATACCAGAGCCCGCATTTTGGCCAATAGCATGACACGTAAAAGTCAAGTCATGCAGGCTAGCCAATCCGACATATTGGGTCGGAAACATTCGTCAAATATGTGTATCGCCTCTCAAAAGACAAGTCAAACGCATATTTGCCATCGATCCGACCAGCAAGATGGGTTTGGATGAGCTAGCCCCTAGAAACACGAAGCGTGCCAAGGCAACTGCCGTGTTAGCATTCAGGAGATATTTGAAGTCTGAGGGTGTGACAGAGGAGTATGTACGTGTGTATATTGAGCGGGATGAGAGTGGGAAGTGCTTTGTGTTCGTAATGGACAAGTTTGGTATGCATCTTGCATTCGTAGAAGGTAAGAAAGGCAAGCCACTAGCACGGAACACTTCGATGCAGTACTGTCGACAAGCTAAACTTTGGGTTTTGGATCAGTTTCCACAGCACCGAGCAGCACTGGATGCACAGTTGCTCAAAATGGGGAAGACTCTAGACAATTTTAGTATGAAACGTGACGGTGGGGGATTCATTAGCAAGG
>JAHWLE010000322.1:0-26654 GCA_024679135.1 Phytophthora foliorum | reverse complement strand
AGACTTCCATACGTCTCGCCCTGCTGGTTACCATACGCGTCCCACTGCACTGCCTCTTCACTTCGTTCGTGCGTGGGCTCGGAAGGCCCATTACACGACTCCCTCAACAACAGGGTCTTCCACGACCCTGCCGTCGTCATACAAGGCGTCGTATTCGCGCACGGCGATCCACCGTGCTCTCGGTTGCCAATCCGGTGCACTCCATCTGTATTCGTCATTTGCCGTCCACCATCGCTTCGCTCCTGTCGGTCGCAACTGATATTCGAGGACGTATTGGCCGACACGATTTCGTCTACGTCTTCTTAGAAGCTCCACCAGTCCGTTGGTCGTGCTACGGGTGGTGTCCGTAGTTGCTGTTGCTTGTCGATTTCGTTTCGATACTCGCCCAGACGCTGCTGCACGTCCAGGCGTCGTCGCTGCGCGTACAGGCGCCCTTGTCGACGAAACATCGTGTCGCTCCACGCTCTGATCTTCATACTGCAATTGCGCGACAAGATCGTCGGCTGCTCGTTGCAGGAGGGGTGTTGGATAATGATAGCTCACGATGAAAAACACGTGCCCTATTATCGTCTCGGGTCTCCCTTTCTTGTCCTCGCGTTGCAGTAGATAGTTTTCGTAGCCACTCAGTTCTAAGATGCGCATCGGACCCATCCAAGGGTGAACAAACTTGGTCGCCTTTGGTCCTCTAGGAGGGTTGAACACCCAGACCCTGTCTCCTACTTTGAACGTCCTTTTCTGTCGCACTCGGCGGTCATAGTAACGGGCCTGCCGTTCCTGTTCCTTACGCATGGCGTGCTCGGCGCATTCGTGACTCCTGGTCATCGCAGCCAAAAGCCGGGAGTGATAATCCATCAAATCTTCTGCTTCAGTCACCTCCGTTCGTCTTAGTAACTCGTTAGGAGACTTCAGTTTCCTGCCCATCATGAGTTCGTTCGGTGTTAACGCTACGGTAGAGTGCTTCGCGGAATTGTACGCGTAGACTGCAAAAGTTACCCAAGCACTCCAATCATTTTGCTTCTCATCGGTCATGAAGGTAGCCACGCAGTCCTTCCACGATCGGTGGAATCTCTCAACAAGTCCAATCATTTGAGGCCGATATGGCACCGGGTTCGTTTGTCTAGCCTGTAACAGCGACACTAACTGCTCGATGACGAGACCGGTCAACTCCGGCGCACCATCAGTCAGCAGTTCGCGGAATGCACCAAATCTTAAAACGATCTCCTCCATTATGAACGTTGCCACATTCTCCGCAGTGTGCTGTGTAACATTGCGCGCTACAGCATAGCGAGTCACATATTCGAGGGCTGCAATCACATACCGTTCGCCTCCATCTGCCACCGAAAACGGACCAGCTATATCTAAAGCCCAACGATCACTGATATCTCCTCCTCGTAGACTCCTGAGTGGCGGTATTACTTCGCGAGGTCGGGCCTTTCGGCTTCCGCACTACTGGCAACCTCTCACCTATTTGTTTACCTCTCTCAGTAAATTAGGCCACCAATACAACTTTGACATCCGCCCGTAAGTGTGGGGTCCGCGTTAATGTCCTGACCAAACTGATCCATGCAATTCTTTGAAGACCACTGCCCAAAGCGTAGGAGGCAAAATTACTCGACGTCCATTTTTCGTATTGATCACCACCAGGCCGTAGCCTCGCTCAATCTTCATGCCAGATGAGCTCTTGCTTTAAACAGCTTCTGCACGAGGGCACTGGCCTTCTGTGCTTCGGCTATTTCGTCATCTGTGAGCTGCAAGGTTGGCTCTGTCACGGGCATCAACTCGTCGTCGTCTAGCATGCGTCCCTACCGTTCGTCGTCTTGGCTGTCGGCTCTGTCACTAATGGCGTTGACACTCTATCCATCTGCAGACGACCGATGTCTGCGGTTCCTGGCGTCGGCTTCGCCTTCGTTCTGCTCGTCGGGGCTGTCACAGACTTCTCGCGTACTCGCAATTTGTGCCACTTGCCGTCGGCTCCAGTAACTCTGCTAGTCAGCGACGTTGCGACTGTCGTCGTCGTCGTGACTGCAGTCACCGCTAGTTGCTTCGGCTTTGCAGGGTCATCCGCCGTTTCAGTCTCGGCGTCTGCCATCACCACGTGTATCGCCTGTGTTTGTGGGGGTTCTGTGGCCGAGTCGCTCGCCACTGTCTGCAACGGCGTCGCCCACGTCACTCCGCGCCTTCAATCGCGCCGAGCGTCGTCGTCTAAGCGGTAGTGCATCCACTGACACCGTATTCGTCTTTTTCACCTTGTTGTTGGCGTCTGTGACACCATCGTGTACCGTCTCAAGATCCTCGTTCCGCACTGATTGAGCAGGTTCTGTTGGTTTTGGGGTCACCGTACTCGTCGAGGGCACCGGTACATCCGTCGTAGTCGCCATTGCTTGAGGCACTGCAGGAGTCACTGTGTTCGCTGACTGCTCAGGTACCGTCGTCACCGTCCGTGACGTCGTTGATGCGGGCGCTTGAGGGGTCACAACGATCGTTGACTGTTCAAGCGTTTGCGCCACATTTTGTGGTGCTGTCGTTGGCTCGGGGACATTGTCGCCTCCTGGAGACGTCGCCGTTACCGTCGTGGCTGCTTCCGTCGGACTCAACTGGGCCGTCGTTAACGTTGGTGCCGCCGCCTGCGAGCGGACTTCGTGTTCATCGTCTCTCTCTGCCGTCTGTACTGCGTTGGTCATCCCGTTAGTTGCTGTGACTGTTGACTTGGCGACCGCTGCTGCCGCGGTTTCCTCTCGTTTCTCCGATGCTCGGGTACATGGGCGTGTCGTCGGGGAATGCTCAAATCCTCCATTTTGCTGGCTACTCACTGCCGTCTCTCGCGTTCCAGTCGTTCGATCTGTCGGTCCCTCGACTGCTTGTCGTGCAGCGAATTCGGCGGGGTCATCGTCCTCCGTCTTCGACTCGAGTTCCATTACGTTGTCAGCTGCTTGTATACGCTGTCCTCGTCGTCGCTCTAACTGCGGCTTTCGTCCTACCGCTGCCATTACCGCGGCAGGTGCTCGGGGGAGCGCGTCCGCAACCACGTTGGTTGTTCCAGGCCGGTACGTGATTTCAAGTTCGTATTCCTGTAGGGTTAATGACCATCTGTGTAATCGTCCCGCGAGGTTTGGCCGCGTCATAAGCCACTTCAGGGCCGCATGGTTTGTCACGATCTCAAAGGTTCGCCCGTACAGGTAAGGTCTGAAGCGTTTTACGGACCATACCACTGCTAAGCATTCGAGTTCTGTTATCGAATAGCTTGACTCGGCGCTGCTGTTCACCTTGCTGGCATAGGCGATTGGCTGCCACCCGCGTCCTTGGTCCTGCATGAGACAGGAACCAAGCCCCCCCTTGCTGGCATCTGTCACGAGGCGGAAAGGTAGCGCAAAATCCGGGTAGACGAGCAGGGGTTTCGTCGTCAGAGCCATTTTCACCCGCTCAAACGCAAACTCTTGTGCTTCCGTCCACTTCCATTCCGACTTCTTCTTCGGCATCTGTGTCATGGGCGCCAATATCGAGCCGAAGGCTTCGATAAACTTTCTGTAGTAACCCGCCAAATGTACAAATCTCTTCACTGCCACTGCATCCTTCGGTCTCTCGAACTCCGACACAGCCGTTATCAGCCGCTTCACTGGGCGAACGTCTTCACTACTCAACTCGTGCCCGAGGTATTCCATCGAGCGAGTCGCAAACGTGCACTTCTTGAGCTTCGGCGTTAGTCCTGCAGCCGATAGTCGCTCGAGTACAGCAGCTAACTGCACCAAATGACGCTCGACGCCACCACGAGTGTACACCACAATGTCATCCAGATAAACCAAGCACGTGGTCCATGTCAGACCTCGTAACACACCATTCATCATGCGTTGAAAGGTTGAAGGCGCGTTCATCAATCCAAAAGGCATCCTGACAAAGCGATACAACCCTCCTTTCGTGGTAAAAGCCGTCTTGTCACGGTCTTCGGGTGACATTCCTATCTGCCAGTAGCCTGATCGCAAGTCTAGCGTAGTGAGGAGTTGTGCACCACCAAGCGCCTCTAGCGTTTCATCAATACGCGGTAGCGGATACACGTCCTTCTTAGTGACTTTGTTCAGTGCACGATAGTCGATGCAAAAACGAACTTCGCCGTCTTTCTTGCGCACTATCACCACCGGAAACCCCCAGGCTCCGTTACCCTCTTCAATCACGCCCACCTTCAACATCTTCTTTACTTTCTCTTCGATGATTGCATCTTCCGTTCGGGCATGTCGTCGACGCTTGAGCATAATGGGAGCTGCTCCGGCTGTGTCGATGTGGTGGTGTACATTTAACGCGGTCACGGGTGGACAATCGCCCTTGTCAGCCGATACGTCTCGATACGCACGCAGTAGTTTGAAGATCATGGCTATCGCTGTGGGATCCTCGAGGCAAATTTGCACATCGTCTACATTCTCAAGCGAAGCCTCATTGTCGCCCAGCGCGTCCAGCCATCTGTCAATGTGGTCCTTGTCCATGGCCCCGTTCAGCTCGAGCACTTGCATCTCAGGTTCCATCGGGACCCACAAACCGAGTTCTTTCTTGCACGGGAGCCTGGTCGTTCGCCCCGCGCGTTGATAGCGGGCACCATCGCTTTGCCGTCTTTTACCTTCTTTACCGTGGCTGCGAGCATGACAGCTCCACAGTTCTGCGTTGGCACGAAGATCCCTTTCTCACCATCTGGTGCGACCACCGTTACTTCGACCGGAGTCACAGCTTTCCTGGTCAACTTGGCGCGGCGAGCTAATCGTACTGGCGCCACCTCCACACCATCTTCGCCATGGTCGGTGCGGAACGGTATGACCACTAGTATCCCCTTCTCGTAGTACCGAATTTCATCGGTGTTGAAGTCCATGTTTGCTCGATGTTGACTCATGAAGTCCACCCCAACCAAGAATTCGCCTGTGCATCCTTCGATTATGCACGGTTGCACCATCGCTAGTTGTCCCAGGACATTGCGCATTTCAAAACGCCAGACACCGACCACATCTAGTGAGAATCCTCCGATCCCTTCAGTGAAGTCTACAGTAGCGGGTCGTCTTACTCGTTCTCATCGTGCCATCCAGTCAGTGCCCGCAACGGAGAATCCGGCACCGCTGTTGTGACGGGGGCCACACGCACCTTAGCCTTGGAGGAAGCGTTAACGCGCTAACCACAACAGATGCCTGGCGTCTCTGTTGTAATTCGCTGAAGGCCCTGCCTTCCTGCTGTCTATAGTACCGAGTACCAAAGACTTGCGAACTTCCGGGTTAGTCTTAAACTGATTTATATTATCAACATTTGTATGGTTCTAACTACTGGTAACTATCTGCGTACTCAACTCCTGTCTAAACTGATCTGCTAGTAAATGAGTGGCCCTCATTTGGTCCACTGCTTTAAGTGCGGTCTTGGCCACAGTAAGTACGCCCCGCGTACTTAGTACCTCTGCGAACTTAGTGTGCTCTACGCCACTGGAGTGGATCACCTCAACTATGTGGATCACACCACCTGTGTGGACCACACCACCCGTGTGGATCACACCAGAGAACATTGGTCTCCCCCTTTCACAAAGCCTTTTCCAGGCAACGGCGCAGGCCAACGTGGCCCCGTTACAGCTGTCCAGCTTGACCTGATGTTGTTCTTCACCAACCTGCATCACTGCCGTGGGTAGTCCATTGGCGGCCGTCGCGTCTGTGTCTCGAGCTGTGTTCACCGCACCTGGCGTCACGTCTTCTGGTCGCTGCACCAAGCGCACCTTAGCTTTTCGGCGCTCTCGCTGCGTTTGGGTTTGTGTCTCGCAGCGTCTGCGGTCTCGTCGTTCCTCCAGCTCGTTGTGGACACAGTCAGCTTGCTGCTGTTGCCGTCGACGACACTCGTCATCCAGCTCTGCCATTATCATGTCCACGTCGTCATCCATGTCCACCATCTTCTTTCGCGCGACTGCTCGTTCGGCTCGTCGCTTCTTGGCATCGCGCTGGTTCTGCTTTAGCACCATTCTAACCTTCGCCAAATTGCCAAACGTCTCTATCAGCTCGTCGCCAAGTTCCAGCCCAATTACCGGCACGTCATCACCGTCCCGCACCACGGCTACATCGCCTTCCTCAGACGCTGGCTCTTCGTCGTTCGTTGCATGCCCGTCGCCTTCCTCAGACTGAGGGACTTGTCCACGGTGCTCACCGCCCTTGGGCTTCTTCGTGACTGTGTTGGCGTACCGTAAGACCGTCACTGGCGGTCGCACGGTGTCGACATACCGCCGTGCCTTCCATACGTCTCGACTCGTCTCCTCCGCTTGCAGTCGTGTCTCCACCATCGTTCTCGCCGTTCCTTCCGTTACCAGACGCACTTCACGCGCCTTGTACGCGGTATCGACCTCACAGTACTGGTCGGGCAGCGCCTTGTAACCTCCGACTCGCCTCACCGCCACTGTCGACACATCTTTATCTCTTGATTCATCCGTCTCTGAGGACGCAGTCGTCGCTTTTCCTGCCACAATCCGCAGCGCTCAACACACTTCGGCGTCCTCGTTTCCACATTCCATACCGTCCATCTGGTCCACATCCTCACTGCCGATCAACTGCACGCCACCATACTCGAGCTGGCCATGAGGTGGTGTAGCGGCCGCCACCGTACCTCTGACATCCCTGCCGTGCACAGTCAACGCATCCGTTCCTCTCGCCTTCGTCTGCTGAGAATTCGTGGGGTGTCGCGGGCGCAATATTTCCCCTATTGCGTCCGCCCGTCGTTTCCCGCTGTCTCAAACCTTGTTTTGCGGTCTGCGAGGTACGCGTCGTTCCTGGCCTTTGCAACTGCGTCCGGGCATTCCTTGGCAAAGTGGCCAGCCTCTATATAAGCGTAGCACCTGTTAGTCTCTCCTGGCCGCTTGTCAGATGGTTGTTGTTGTTCCTTAAGAGCTGGGGGCGTTGACGATTTGGCCTGCCTCACATAAACTCGCCGTTTCTTTTTCTTCTGAGGGGAGGGTGGAGCGTCCGGCTCTTCGCTGCTGCTCGCCACTTCACCTACTGAGGCCAACGACACCTTAGCCACCTTGCGATCTGGCTTGGGTGGGGCGCGTCTCGCTGCATTACGTTC
This sequence comes from Phytophthora foliorum, assembly GCA_024679135.1. NCBI lineage: Eukaryota > Oomycota > Peronosporomycetes > Peronosporales > Peronosporaceae > Phytophthora > Phytophthora foliorum. The sequence continues at coordinate 19,592 of JAHWLE010000322.1, read as the reverse complement.
CTTAGCGGCTGCTTTTTTCTCACGTGCTCGTCGAGTCGGCTTCCAGTAGTTGCCGTCCCAGATGCGATCCTCGGGCGTCACCCACGCACCGGAGTACTTGTTGTATACTCCTTGCGGATTGGTGAAGTAGGCTTCATCGTCTACACCTTGTGCTACTCCTGCTACCGAGGCTTCATCTGCTAGTGCTTCCTATTCCAGGGAAGACTCTCAGCGTCCCAGTCGTACCGTTTACTTGTACCGCGGCGGGAGTGGCGGCTGTTGCCCAGGATTTCCCGATGCTCTGCATGCCACGAGCTACATTCTGGCCCGAATCATCGATCTTCATCACCTTTTCGACTGCTTCTCCCAGTGTCAAAGGCACAGGAGGGAGCTTAACCAGCTGTCGCGTTGTCATTGGCATTCCTCAGAAGAATGCCGAAAGCAGGATTCCTTCTCGCACAGGGTTTGGTCCGGCTGCGTCTCGAAGTCCTGATGCAAAGTCAGCATATGTCTCACCGATCAACAGCGGTCGCTGCATCACTCGCCATTCCGCTTCCGCCAAGTCCAGGTGCTCTCCATATCGTCGCACTAGAGCGGCTTTCAGGTTCGTCCAAGTCCTGTCGTCGCCAACCAGTTCGCGGTTTATCTGCACCCACTCCTTCGCCGCGTCTTCCTGGAGCTTGTTGCCCACTACCTAGTAGAGATCTGCGTCGCTCCAATCTCCACGTCCGGAAATACGGGCACCTTCGACGGTCAGATCAACTTTAGATATCCATGTTTCGACTCGGACTCCTCTGGCCTTCGGCACAAACGGCTGCAAGTCCAGGTCCTTGGCATCCTTGTGGCGTCGTTGCTGTCGACGAACTCGCGGAGCTACGACACCAGTTCGGGCAGAGCGCCTGTTCCTGCGGTGGCTTCGACGGCGCCGATGATCTCCATCGCTTGAACTGTCGCTGGAGCTTCCACTGCTGCTGCTATCGGACGGTCCTGGCGGTGGCGCGTTGCTCGCATCAGCTCCAGCTCCTGTCCCTGCTGGAGACTGTCCCGCTGGCGCCGGGGCTGGGGTTGGTGGCTGCATCACGGCCAACAATGCGGTCAACTGCTGCTGCAAGCTCATGGCGGGCGGTGGTGGTGCATTCACGGGCACTGGCGGGTGGACAGACACCCTCTCTGGATCAGGAATTGGAGTTGGAGTAGGTTGCTGCGCTGCGGCGGGTTCGACACTGACGGTGGAACTGGTTGTAGCGCAGGGGTTCGGGCTGGTGATTGCACTGGTGGCTGTGCCACTGGTAGTACCGATGTTGAAGATGCTTGGGCTCGCGCTGCAGCGTGACTTGGTGTGTAGGACTGCATTGTTGTCAGCAGTTGCATCACTTGGTTCCTGACTTGGGGCGTCATCGTCGTTATCCCAGATGTCTCTGTCATCGTGGAGGCTGCCCTCCGTGTCACCAGCGTCGCCGAGGTCATGGGTGGAGGTGCTGCGGGCATCAGTGGCGTCGAGGACGTCGTCACCGACGCTCCCGTCGTCGTCTGCATCGTCGTGGACGTTTCTGTAGTGGGTTCCTGTGGCGCTGACTGCTCCGGCGCTTGGGGTGCCGGTCTCGACGCTAACGTCGAACCCATTGTCACTCTCTGCTCCAAACCGTTTAATCGAGTCGCGATGTAGTCCATCGTGCCCACTAGTTGCTGCATCATCGTGGTGAACATGGCTGGGTCCACGAGTGGCTGAGGTCACCGTCGAGCCTTGGGATGGTCCCACGGAGCCCGTACCAATCGCTGACGTTGCTGAACTTGGTGTTGTCGTCGTTGGGACTGACGCTGGAATCGTGCTGGCCGTTGTCGGGGTGGTGGTGGGTCTTGACAGCACTACAGGCGCCGTCGAAACCATCGGGGCTTCTGCATACGCGCGATTCGTCGAGTGAGCTGTGCCTACCTGAGTCTGATCCTGTGTCAGAGTTGGCACAGCTGTCGTCGTGGCACTAGTCACTGGTGTCTTGGGCGTCCGCGGCACTGACTTGGCTCGCGTCGTCATGCCCGTAGACGTCGTATCCTTCGTCTGTTTCGTCATAGTCGTAGATTGGGGTTTACTAGTAGATGTAGTCGTTGTTTGTGTCGGTCTTCTTGCGATGTTTTGCTCCCGTGGCCCCTGTATGACCACCATGAAACTGTTCTTGACCCTCGCGGCTTGGGGTTTGGTCGTTCAGTGCCGACAAGGGTCCAAGATCCGTCAGGCCACTCGCAACCGCCCTGTCGACAGCACTCTTAGCCTCAGTGTCGAACATACCTTCAAGGTCTAAAGCACGATCGTACGTCAGCACTCTCCGTAGCGATAATAAAATATTAGTATACGTTTTGTGAGACTTGACCTGCACGCTGAAACAGTTCTTGACCCTCGCTGCTTGGGGTTTGGTCGTTCAGTGCCGACAAGGGTCCAAGATCCGTCAGGCCGTCGGTCGACAACTTGTCTCCCGCGCCGGCATGTACCAAGCTGGTATCACCGCCTACTTTATTTGCGTTTTCGATCAAATTCACTCTCTCTTCCTCCGACAACTGCCTAACTCGCTTGCACGTCGTCCTCACACACCAACTCTCTGTCCAAAGCACTTGGTCATCGCCTACCTGGCCACTCGGGCTTCACGCCTCGGGCGCCCGCCCTTCGATACGCGACTTACAGTCGACTTCGACACACTCGGGTGTCCTGCACCGTGCGCTTTGACTCCGTCCAGTCTGTGGATCCTTCGTGTAGTTCGGTTGGACGCTGCGAGTTTGTTTCGCTGCTTGGGTCTCGGCCCAAGTCTTGTCGTCCTGCGTCGATTCGCACCGTCCACGCTGATAGCGTCTCGGGTGTCCTCTGTCCTCGTTCGTTTCGTGTCGTTGCGCCTTTGCTCTGCGTGGCAATTTCACAACTGAGCCCTTGTCCTTCGTATCGCGAGCTGCGATCTTCTGTCACGTGAGACTCCGGTTGCTCGCAGCCGTGCGTCAGCTGCCTCCGCCGTAACTTCAAGGCGTCTGTTGGCGCCGATCTTCGTCTTGAGCCACTAAGATTCGATCTGCGATGGCTCGCGAGTCCTGTCGTCCGTCCACCATAGCTAAATCTGCCCAGACTTCCATACGTCTCGCCCTGCTGGTTACCATACGCGTCCCACTGCACTGTCTCTTCACTTCGTACGTGCGTGGGCTCGGAAGGCCCATTACAACGCATTATTTTTCTCTGGGAATTATCTCGATGGCTAGTAGGGTACTACCCGACTGCACGAACCGTATCGCAGAGAAGAATGATAGTGATCAGCTGCATCATATCAAAACTCTGTTTTTTAACTGAGAAGAGATGCGTTTATCCCATATTATCATGGCACGGAAACTTTACGGACTGCAAAACAGTACTATAAATTAAAAAAATTGTTGGCTAACCCTCTTAAGACACAAGGCAAATACTTGCTCATTCGGAAAGCCTGCACTGTTTGAAAAGATGTTTTAACGATCTCGCGGCAGATGAGAATGACGTAAAAGTAGCGTTCACTCACTCCAAGCGCGTCACGCCGATTGGCAATATTCGCGTACGTCGATGCTACTCATGTGAACTGTCGATCTCCTGTCACCAAACTTCAGTTGTACATGTAACAATGAAGGTGGACACCGACAATCAAGTCCACCAGAACGAAATGTGCTTCGCCCGTTACGATGGTGTCAGTGGACACTAATCATGTCTGTCATTGTCCATATGTTTCAGGATAGGATATGCTGTAACGAAGGTGCGCCATGTACCATACACCAAATATAAAAAGTGCCGCCAAACTTCCATTTCGTCATCGACCATGATGGTAAAGTACGCTACCTTGTACGTGTTGCTGGCTGTCTAGATACAATGTTAAGGGTTTACAAACTACACCAGGAGGAAGACGAAGGTCGTGAAAGCGAGGAACCGAAAGAAATTCCGAGATTGACCGCCTCTCTGCTGTGTGAGCTGCCCTTGGAAATGGACCAAAATCCGGACCAAAATGCTGCCCAAGATGCAATTCCGGACCAAAACGCGCCGTGGATCGCTGTACATGGACCCAAAAGCGCAATTATAGTCCAGGACCAGAAGACGGTGCAGCTTGTAGACGCGTCAGACGCAAATGTGGACCAAAAGACTATTTCGACGCAGGAAAAGGTGGTGGCCATGGCTTTCAGCGCCTGTGGAGAGTTCATTGCCATCGCCGACGCAGCAGGGACCTTGTCTCTGTATAAAAGTGACGGCAGACTATTATTTGGGCATCAAGTGGTGCGGGCAGGAGGATCAGACAGGTACAAAAAGAGGTTTACGACTTCAGAGAGTGGAGGAGATGTGACTTTTGTGGTTTGTGGGGTGGTTTAGTGTCGTTTCCATCGAGTTTGCAACGTCGGACAAAAGCGTGAGCTCGGGTGATGTTCAAGATTTGGTCGTGGTGACGTCGTCGGGTGTTTTATTAAGGCTGGGAGAGCTGCGGCTGGCGGAATTTGAGCAGTTGTTGCTTGACAAACCCAAGGGTGCACTGAGCGTGATTTTGAGGAACATTCGCTTTGGACGGACAAGCGTTGGGCGGTTAAAAGACAACACGCGATCGCGCATGGTGGTACGTGGTGTTGAGCGCTTCCATGGTAATGATACATGGAATTTTAATAGCGTTTTGTAGGTCCATCACTTTCAAGAAGAGGAGTGTATAATTCTTGGAAACCACGAAGCTTTTCTGAGTGTATGGAAAACTTCGTTTCTGTATCAAGCAGAGCGAGGCGGAATTGAGGTGCGTGCGGTTGGAGGTCGGCTTGTGGTCAAAGTTTATGAGACTTACACTTTTGTGCTGTGAAGAAAGTGTCCGTGTGCGACTCCAAATCGGAATATGTGGAAGCGATTACTTTCGATACAAATACCAAATTGCTGGTGGTGCTGTCCGAAGGGAAACTGTCATGGTATAGATATCGACTTTTGCTAGCTATGGGCTTGACGATTGTTTGAGCTAACGGGTACACTGAATGGCAGGTGGAATTGGCGTGCAATGACCGTGGTGTTTGAGATAGACATTTCAGGAATAATTAGTTTTGCTGTTCTTGACGCCCCCCCCAGTGAGGAGCAGGGGTTGGAGGTGTCTTCGCTACTTGCTGTAGCACGATTGCCAGAGGATGGAAGCTCGACACCGTCATTAGAACTGGTTCAAGTATTGCATCCTGAGCCAGGCGGCATTGCCAGTACATCTGTGTTGTCACGGCTGCAGTCGTACGACAACCTGTGGACTCTATCTGAAGGTCTGCATGTTGCACGTTTCACAAGCCATGGTGACGGTGACCAACCCCAGACACTTGTGGCGTATCGAACACATCGTGGTGTCTCTGTCTTGTTGGTAACAACTGATGATGATACCTTCATAAGTGATGTTAGCGGCAGCGATGATGGAGCAATAACGTTAGATGAGGACGCTGTCACGATTGCCGAATCTCTGGTGAATGCACCGATTTCGTCGCTTCTGCACAAGCAAACCCTGAAGAGTTTTCGGGCAAAGATTAATGTATGTACTGACAGTATTGGAGAAGACGATGACAATTCGCGTGTCATTTTGAAGCATTTGCTTATTGTAGCGGGGGAGATTCGCGAATATACGAGCTCATCATCAAGGCCATCATCGATTCCAGCAAAGTTGTTGCAATGGTGTGACGAGATCAGCGAGGTGTCATACAAGTGGACAACATTCCAGCTACTCCGCAGCTCATCATCAAATGAAGCAGGAACAAGCGGGAAAACGCTTCGTGAAAAATGGCATCTCTTTCGAAGAATGCCTGTGCTCGAGATGCTGGAAAATTACATGAAGATTGGCTCAATGAGGGCAGTCATGATATTGTGGAGTCGTCACCTAGACGATGACACCGTGTGCAATATCGACAGGCTTCTGCGGTGTCTCCCGGCGTCGCTTCCAGTGTCTGCCTATGCAGGTTGGATCCAAAACGAGGTGATGCCCACTCTACTTCATCATGTTAAAAAGCGTCAGGCGTCTGAATTGAATGCTACAGCAAAGCATGATACGCGATCCTTGCTTACTGAACTAGCGCATTGGCTTCTGGAAAGATCTGAAGCTGCCGCAGCTAAAGCTGATTTGGATACCGCTATCCGTATTTGCAACTTACTCAAAAGTGAAGACCACGGTGAAAGGGTAAGTGGTGAAATTTTCTCATTATACGAGTTCAAGCTGCAGACATTAGCAAGCCACTCGAAACTGTCAGAAAGCGGCGAGTTCTGCAAAGAGACAGCAACAGAACCGGATGCATTTGAGCGTATTGAGCTTTTTTGCCAGAAGCTCCGGCACGTGAAACGTCTTGCTGTGGACCACCACTTTATTATTTCTTTGTCAGTGTTTGAAGAGGAAACACCGGCTACAATTGCGATGAGCATGTTGGATCGTGCATTCGCTCCTGACTCGCTGACATCAGAAATCAAGGATCACGTGAGAAAATACCTTCAGTTCTGTGACGTCGATGTCGACCCTGTCCTGTGCGACTACGTCACAGAACTAGCCGAATCTATTCAGACTTCCCAATCGGCTGAAGAAACTCGTGCGCTGGTGCTGTTAGATGAAATTACTGATGCTAACATTCGCGCGGATGCTACATTAGCATTGTTGCGATCTGCACTCCCTCCATACTCGCCAGCACTAAAGAGCTACGCACATAACTGTGCTCGTTCATGGAAAACGAAGTGGCTAGAAGAGATTCAGGAACACGTGCGCTTAATGGAGATTCAAGATATGCTGACAGCGTATGATATCAAGCGGTTCGATATTGCAGATACTAAGAGCGCGTCGCGCATGGTTTCGCACATTTTGAACCAAGTATCACGACCGACAGCATTCGCGGATGCTATGCTCCTGGTTGATGCTTACAGTGACCTGCATTGCGATCGAGCAGTAGTGAAGTTCACTGAAAATATGTTTGCCGATTCTTCTGGTGAAAATTTTAGTGAGGTCGAAACCAGAGCTACGAAGGCGATCGATGCACTATCTGCAGTGAAAAAGCGAAAGGATCCCACATCGAACGCAATGCTGACTGTGTCACTCATGGAAGAGATCATTGAGTTTGGCGTTATGTTGTTGGAGATGGAGGCAGAAGAGCTGGACCCGTCGAATCGTACCGACAAGACAGAGCTTCAGAGTGAAGACAAACCGCTGTCTTTTGTTTTGCGTATGCTTGAGGCACTTGTTGCTGCGTACCTACCCGAGTTAAAAACAACGTTGGAGCTAGCCGGTGCTACCCAGAATGACGCGCTCACCGCGTACGTTAATAGCCCCGTGTTTTTGCTGTCTGATGGGCTACTGGTGGATTTACAAATAATTCGCCGTGTTGAGACAGATTACGGAATCTTGCTTTCCGTCTCAGCACTGCGTGACTCTGAAAAGTGTGAGACCAAATTGAAGGAGTTAATGAGACCAGAAATTCTGTTTGCTGATGACTATAAGAACTCATTCGATGAAAGTACAAGCGGGGCAGCCGCTACAGTCACCTTTGCCGGAAAGGGTAAAGGTAAAAAACGTGCGCTGGCCTCAAGTGATCAAAATTCCGTCGTTCCCACAAAAAGGCAACGCACAGACAAGAGCCTCGATCCCCAGTCGTGTGCGTACCGTGGCCAACAGCAAAACGACAACAGGACTCGGCTCATTTTTGATCTAAATCGATTTGCATCGGCAGTGGGAATTGAGTCTAAAGTATGTCAGGCTCTCATCGCTCAGAGTGCTGCCCAGAGTGGATCTATTTTGCAGGCTGTTCGCTTTTCTCGCGATTTATTTTCTCGAAGAGGAAGCACAGGAATCGATGATTGTGCAAGGTTATCGCTCAGAGAGTCTGAGGTATCGGACTCAACAATCATATCTCACCCGGCAGCCACGCTCAAGAAGATTGCGATATCACTTTCACTATATACGTCGACTCACGTGAAAGAGATCTATGACGTTCCTTTCACCCGGAATCAGCAACCTGTACCAGCTCATATTGCGCGAATTCAAGCCCCGATGTATACTTTAGAACTCCTTAAGTATGCTCTTTGCATATGCGATGAGGGTTCCTTCGATGAGACGTTGATTCTTCTCAAAAACACGATGCTCGTAAACGAAGTGCTCCAGTTCACCCAGCACGATATTATAACAGCAAAGCCTGGTGTAGCGCGGTGGACGCTGTACCCTAGGTGGTACCGAGGGGACTCCTGCGTCTTGCCAAGTTACGAAGCCATGAAACTTGCAACGCGATTTGCAATCGCCGAACACAAGAATCTCCGGCGGGAAATCGAGGCCAGAGATACAATTGCATCAAAGCGTTATGTGTCGTTTTTGGTTGAGCAACGAGCAGACTTGCTCAGTCTGCAGGCATTGCTGTCAATGCAAGATCTGCCTGAAGACGCAGCGATTGTTGTCAACACGCAAACGGAAAAACTATTGTCAACTGTTTTCCAGTCTCAGGAGATTGACAACTACTTGGCTCTCGGGTACGAATCTTTGCCATCTCACTGAATCGTTTGGGGTATGAATATAACCCATGATTTGTTTTGCGTACAGGCTGATGCTGTCAATGGAGCAGAAGGACGCGTTTGACGCGTTCCGAAGGCAAATATCTCGTGAGAATGTGGCAAAGGACTTCAATCGTTTTCAGCAATTAGCTTTCGTTGGCGCAGATGCTGCTCGAGCCTGGAAGCAAATTGCGTTCTTGCATCAGTGTGTTGACCTGGAAGGGAATGCGAGGTGGTGGCATTACTTGAACTTGCTTGGCATTGAGTGCGACCACAAGGCCTTCCAAAGTGAGCGCCGTGACATGGAGTACATCCGCCGTCTCGTGCCAACTTTGATCACTCGAAGCAACTTCGACTTTTATACCGTTTTGGAGTTTACTCGTCATTACCAGATTGACGACAACTTCCCATCGCTCGTTTACGCAGAATCCCTTTTGCTGGAAGAATCAGCTGCCGCAGATCTCGAGTACCAAGACAAAATCGTGGGTGTGATAGAAGACATCCATGAGCAACACTTAGTAAAGATGCTGCTCAAAACCATTCCAAAGATTTCGGGCCAGGATTATGAACGGCTCTTATTTATTTTTCGGCTGTTGCTCGAGCGTACTTCCTACCGAGAGCGTGCAGAAGTGGAGCGACGAGTGGAAGTGTTGCAAAACCTGAAGGTTTTCGCTGCTTTTCAAGTGAATGACTGTATGAAAGCTCGCGAAAGCAAGCGACAGAAAGGTGGGAACTATAGTTCTAACGAGTCCGAAAGAGGTGACAAGGCCAATGTGGAAAACATGTCTTTTCATCAAGTGATTGCCAAACCCCGAGAGGTGCTGGCACGGATAGTGACCAAGGAAAACTTCAGTGCTTTGATTAGGCTCGCTGAACCTCTTCAACTCGAGACGGACGAGCTGCAAATGATGCTGCTGAAGAATATGATAACCAAGAATCGCAAGCACGAAACTTCAAAGGATGAAGACAAATGTTCTAGCCCGATCCAGTTCAGCGCTTTCGAAGTCATCCTAGGCTGCTTAAGTGACACTGAATGCCGGGTTACGGCTGCGGAGTGGCTAGCCGAAAACTTTCCATTGGGTGAAGAGAAGCTGAAGGCACTCCAATTTGCTCTGAATGCTGCTGTGTCCGGCGGAAATGGCGGGGAGGACCCCTCCAACACCTCTTTTACCGGACATGAAGCACTGACGAGACTGGAAACCAAAATTTTGCGTGTCAAGTTGGAGTTACTTCTCCGAAATGCGAGTTCACAGACATCAAGCTTGGCTGAAGTAATTAACGACACGAAACAACTGAACCATTTGATAGCACTGGTATCAGAGCCCAATAAGCTTTTCCGGGAGTTATACAGGCGATATGCTCTGTGGTTTTACACGCACAGCAGTGATACGCTCAATACGGTGGCTAACAGCATAGCTGAGCTACTTCAACTGCCACAGGCGAAACTGCGTCTTGAGTTAGTTCGAGAGTGGCTCGTAAAAGATGCAGTTCACGTGGGTAGGAACTCCGCGGGAGAAGAAGGCAAGGAAGATCCATTCGAACTTCTTCAGGAGGAAAAGTTACAACGATCCGATGAAGACTTTGGGAAAAGGATTCTGTATATTGCCAGTTCAAGTGTGAAGCACGGTGATTCTTTCGAGGAAGAGATTTTGAGTTATCTTGTCGAATTTGTAAAAGACTCGCTCCCTCGAGCTGGTGTTACGTTTCGAGCAAAGATGCGAGCACTACGCGTGATTTTGCGGCTGGGCCAACTCTATCATGAAGCAGTCAAGCAGTATGCAATCACCACGTATGGCATTGAGAACTCCGACGCATTCTTCAAGGAACTACTGGATTACACAAAACATTGTACACACATGATGACGTTTGAGGAGCGTCGAGTTCCGTACGAAATGCCAGTCGTCATGAAGACCGAAAAAGAAGTGCTCACGCGCAGTTTTCTTCGTCGATTTTCTCCGAATCAGCCGTGGGTATTGCGATGTGCAAGCCGGCTTTTGCTTGACTTTGAAATTGAAGCTTCCGATTTGTGGGAGGACGTCCTATCGAACATGCTGGACCTGGGCATGGTTCGGTCCTTAACAAACATTCTGGGGCCGCTAAGTCGGAAGTCGTTCGTACGATCTCTGAACTGCGGTCGACAAGTTTGGGAAGAAGTGCTGACCTTGCCAATAATTCAGCTGAAGCACAAACACAGCAATTATTCGATGGGCTTTCATGATAACAATGACGCTAATTTGTCTGCTGAACCATCAAATGGAGAAATTGGCAGCTTTCTCTTTGCTGGAGTCCCGGTATCCAACGTGCAGTCTGCGCTAGCGCAGATAGTTTCCCTGCTTCAAAGATGCCCCTTCCTCGATCAAATCGACGTACCTGCAATCGTTATTCATCTCCGGGATCTGACTGAAATGGCCGAGGGGGAGCCTAACGGAGCAGAAATCGTGAGTCAAATGGATTTATACGGTTTTGCCGTGAAGTGCGCCATGATAATTCCTAAGCCTGTTGCGCGTTTTGAAGCTCTGGCGAGGATTATTCGAACTGGCGCGTTCGAATTTGTGCTGCATGAGTTGTTGGATACGTCGTGTTTTCTCGATGGCGATCAAAACGACATGACCATGGAAAACGACTCGGGATACTTTGCTGATAACTTCCGCTTGATTCAGGAAAGCTTTTCAGAAGCTGCAAAACGGAAGGACTACTCGTCTATCTTAGCCACCCCCTTTGAGCCAGGTTTTGTAGAGTACCTGGCCGCCACCGCTGACATCGATTACCTTTTATCTTTGCTGTACGTTGCAAACATTGGTAGCGTCAAGTGATAGTGTTAAGGGTGATATTGGTGCCAGTTTCGATTCTAATGCTTCTGCTGCTTTTGGGTTTGTGCAGATTGGAAGACAAGCGGATGGAGGCAGCCTTGAATGCGGTTGAACTGTTTTCCGAGTATCACCCCACCGCAACCCCATCGCTCAATTCTATCAAGACAGGTGATAAAGACCCGATGCGAAAGCGTTGGGAACTAATCGACGCGTACCTGGCATCTTCGAAGTCGGCGCATCTCGAACGCTTCAAAGTGCCATGCAAAGCAAGTTCAGAGTAAAACTTTATTTTGTTAACGTTTTTGATAATTGATGGCGAACACGCAGCGAGCGCTTTTTCTCGCTCGGCGTGTTCCTTTCGCAACTGACCTCCGGGCTTCATTCAAAAAGTCGAAAGAAAAGGGACGGAAGTGGTGGTGTGGCAAAGTTGTGCAGTGACTAAACTCGAAAAAGAAGCCGAGAAACGAACGGAGAACAGAGTATTTCGCGTGTAGAAGTACGATGGAACACCCACTACAGATTTCCCCGGCAAATTTGCAAAGGTCGGACCAATAAGGACTGCGAGTTGACACAGGTGTCATATAGATGCAAATGCACTTCAAATCTCGTGCACATTTATACAATCTGTGCGAGATATATAGCTAATTACAGGTACAAATTTGCCGGGGACATCTGTATATACCGAGGAGGAATTTAACCCCCCATTCACCGATTTCAGAGGGTACGACAAGTCAGAAATGCAAAGGCGACAGGTGAATGTTGGCTATTGTTCTCATGAACCCAGCATCCAAACTCAGCAACAATACGAAGATGTCGTAGGGTGCACACTAGGCTTCGCTTCTCGAGCAAACCCTCACTCTTCCTTTCGCTCCTTCGAGCGCACTCACCCAGTTTCCAAGTTTCAGTGCTCTTCAGTCGCATAAGCGCAAGCGCGATATCGGCGCCAGCAAAGCGCAAGCGTCAACTCTTGACGGATGCGGAGGATGACAGCGATAACACTGAAGTCATTTGCACGGACTCAACGGACGAGAAGGATGACAGCGTCGAAGTTGATACGGGCGACGAGAGCGTAGAACCAGGAACGCCACGTTCCAGGCAAAGGCCCGACGTTGCGGAGTGTAAGGCGAACAACAAGGACATCAGCTTTGTTGCTGTCAAGATGTCACTAGGATCCTTCATGACACCAGAGGGAAAGTTGGTGCTCTCGTTTGATAGTATTCTCGTGGACTTGAATCTTGGATTGCTGGATGCCTACGCGCTGCTCAACATCCACACGATACGGCTGTGTGAAGACGGACTGCCGATCCCCAGATTTACGCAGAACTTCGTTCGCCAATGTTTAACAGCCGTGATGATCAACGACGCCAATGTGCGCATCGATCCAGAACTGCAATGGTCTTTGGAGCTTTACAATTCGTTGCGCGACCCTAATGCTCCTCGTGGACGGCGCGCTGGTATCAAAAGTGGGTGGCAACAGTACGCAGCTCGGGAGATGAAGACCGCAATCGACAACGCTCTTAAAACAAATTTCCTTCGTCGATTCAACAAAGCGTTGCGGGTCCAGTACGGCGTGGATGGCGCCACAGCCTACGTGTTGGTGACACACATCATTGCACCTGAATTCGTGCGAAGTCCGCCGGGCACTGTGGATCGCCAGCGACTCGATAACATAGCAAACGAGTGGCGTGGAGAAGTACCTCGGCGTCGGAGCGGGCTGGTCGACTTTACATCACACCGGCTGGTGCCTCTGACATTTCGATTCCTGCATATTCTCGAGGAGCACAATGACGGGGTTGAGTGAAAAGGTTCCGCCGCTCTAGTAGCAGGGGCATCTGGCATTGAAATTAGGCGGACCCAGAAAGAGTTTGTGAAGACGTTCACTGTCCTACCAACTAAGAGTGGCTTCGGAATTAGCTACGTAACGATGGATTCGATCGGCCTTCGGGAGCTGTTAGTCCGCAACGGCATTGCTGTTCCTCCGTACGGGCATCAGTGGGGTGAGGTGCAGGACTTCTACTGGAGGCGGTTCTTTCGTATTGACAAGGTAGAGACTACAGAGTCTGATCACCGTAGATTTGCACATGAGATCTCTACCGACGGCAAGTCACTGAGCATCATGGTTCGGAAACCCAAGCGTGAGCCTTTTGAACCCAATGCCAAGGCCCTGAATGCTGCCGACTTCGACACTAGGTGGGGTTTGGATCCTGGTAGATGTAATTTCTTCGTCGCCACGAACCAGGACGAAGAAACTATCGTGTGCTCCGGCAAAGAGTATCTCGAAGATGCTTTCATTACGAAAAACGAGCAAAAGAACAATCGATGGATAAGGGATCGATCAGACATCAGAGCGGCATTCGACGGAATGCCAACGGAGAAGAGCGCGTGGCTATATCGGTGGCGAGTGTACGTCAAATTCTTGACGCAGCATCTGAATTTGCTGGTGGCGTTCATGCAGCACAAGCCGTACCGCCGCAGTCGCTTTAGCAGATATATATATATACAAAAAGAAAAGGCTGCGGGAGCTCTGTCGGAAACTCGTCCGACCCGGAGAGCGTGTTGTTGTTGGATTTGGCAACTTGAGTAACCGTGATCCGACTGGAACGATCCGAGGGCTGCCACTGGTGCCCGTCCACAAGCTAGCGACGGAGTTGTCGAAGACCCCGAACTGCACGGTCGTCCTCATTGACGAGTACCTGACCAGCAAAGTCCACTTCGACTGCCAGCGACAGCTTTCCCAGCTGTTTCCGTATCGAACGGCCGCTGCCCACGTACGCGCAGTCCACGAAGGAAGAACCACGTACCCGGTTTACAGTGTACTCCATTGCAGAAACAATGGTTGTTCTGGTATGACCGTGAACAGGGACGTGAACGCTTCGAAGAACATGCTGCGTCTGCTCAATTGCGAACTTAACGGCGAACCTCGCCCAGTCGCCTACACGCGTCAAGCGAGCACGTAACAACGTATTTCGAGTGTCACCGTGTGCCTATCTGTAGGTGGGGAGGGTTGCATGGTGATAGCCGGCTCAGGCATTAGCCCTTTCGGACTCTGTAGGCAAATTACCTATAGGACGCCCTTCGGGGAATAATGGGTTAAATGGTACTACGTGTAATATACTTTACGAGTCCAAGCGACTCGTGGTTCAACAAGATCGAGAAGAAAGATTATTGTCCGAAGCTGACAATGACGCTCTGGGATTTTGAGGAGCTTCAGACTGCCGCTGGCAATCTGGCCATGACTGAACCAGCTGCGTATGGGAGAGCGCTCAATCGCACTGGAAGGGTGTCATTGCCACCGATGAGGTTGAAGAAGCTGCTATAGTTTTGGACCTAGCCGAGGATCGCTGGGTGCCGCATTAATCTGTGTGGTCCCGTGTGACGGGGCACACAGCACATTGCACAGAGGAAGCGCTTCGAGAGCGTAAGCTCTCAGTGAACAACGGTTCACGGTTCCCGGCCTATGGGAACGGACTGTCACTTAGACGTAGGTTAAAGACTGAATATATTTTATAGGTGAACTAAGCTTGATCCATACAAACTCTAAGTCATCTATAGTAAAAGCTATACGAACGTCCCGTGGTTGGCTCACAGCCAACCGGTACCATGTACCATGGACACTGGACTTCCGTCACTCTTTATGTAACTTTGGGTACACATCGGTGTACCCCGTTACATCTTGGTTGAGAACGCCGCCAGCTTCGCTCGCCAAGATATTGAACTGGATATACCAAATGATGAAAATGTAGTGAACAAACTAAGAGGTGGATAAGGTTGAAATTCACACAATTGGTGACCTACGGAAGCGTTTGGTGGACGCTGAGGCGACAAAGACCGATGCAATACTTGCGGATAATGTAGTGTTTCGATTGCATGGTACGGTGCACGACGAGAAAAAGAAACACCTCTGGTTGGAGACGACGCTTGATTCGATTCCGCAGCAGGAAGATCTATGAGGAAGGGCGATTCTTTATGGCGATGATGCAAGACGTTGGAGCGCCTGGCAAACGCCGACATTTGCGAGTAGAATTTTTATTTTCACTTGTAAGTTCCGTCAAAGACGAGTAATGCCTATTAAGAACCGTCCGTATAAAGTCGATATAACCTTTACTGTAGTAAATCAAGTTGCTTCTGTGGAAAGAGATTCACGAGCAACCGCACCGAAGATGTTGTAGTGCTGCTCGACTTGGTCCTTAACCATAAATGCATACTTCAAGAAGTACTAGTCTATCTAGGAGCTGTAAAAGGCAGCATCAACTCTTATCATGCAGCCGTGACATCTCTCTCATCAGCGAAGAACAGGCGGAAGAACACGTAGAAACCAAAGAGAGCGATGATGTAACCCGCCATGAGGAATATCGCGGTCTTGGACATCGGGGTTTCCTCTGAATCGTGATGTACGCCGGCCTGCACCTGCAATATGCCACTGGCGTTCATAGTGAACGTGACGGGGTGCGCAAACTCACCCGCCTTGCCGATCTTGTCCCGGGGCAGAGCAAAATTGAAGTAGCAGATGTGATCGTTCTCCTTAGCAATTTCCTTCTCGCCTTCATAGACTTCGACCGTAAGGCCCCGCTGGTCGTCCTCAAAGGTCTGGAAGTACTTCGTCACCGTCGTTGGAATCCGCGCATTCCTGGGAAGGATGACCTCCATGCTTCCATCCGCCGTCTCAAGTCCAATGGGCAGCGGAAGGACATCCATCATGAGCACATCACGGAATACACGCTGATCCATGCCACTCAAGATGGCAGCCTGGATAGCAGCTCCCTCACACACCACTTCGTCAGCGTTCACAGACATGCAGAGCTCCTAAATCACGAAATGACAGTGAGAGTGTTAGTAAAGAGTAGTGCCCACATTCATGATACGATCAGACGGTAACGCACTTTGCCATTGAAAGTCTCCGAAATTTTGGTGCGCAAGATTGGGATCCGCGTGGATCCACCCACAAGGATGACCTCGTCGATGTCGGCAGCTTCCATCTCTGCCTCTTTCAGCACGCTCGAAACGATCCGAAGACACCTACATAGACACACAAAACAATATGAGTATTATAACAAACCAACGTATAGCACTGCGATAATAGAGTCCACACGGGCATACTTCTTCCAGATCGGGTCGCACAGCTGCTCAAACTTGCGTCGCAACAGCGAGTACGTGAACGTTTTCACGCCTGCGATCCCATGCACCGTAATATCGGCATACTCCTCCGTGGACAGCTCGATCTTGGCCTTCTCCACCTCCCGCTTGAGCCTCACCATATCCGCGTCTCCCACTTGCGCTCTCGTCACATCATGATGTTTGTACAGCACCTCCAACAAATGGTCCACGAGGGTATTATTGATGTCCTCTCCCCCCAAGTTCGTGTCCCCGCCAATGCCCAGCACCTCAAACTTGCCGTCATCAATGCTCAACAGCGATACGTCCAGCGTTCCTCCTCCAAAGTCAAACACCGTCACCACCTTCCTCCCTGACAAGAACAGGCCGTACGCCATGGCCGCCGCCGTCGGTTCGTTCAGCAGCCTCATCGCCTTGAAGCCGGCCATGGACGCGCTCGTGATCGTCGCCTTCCTCTGCGAGTCACTAAAGTACGCCGGCACCGTGATCACCACGTTGTCCAGCCGTCTGCCGTCTTCAAAGTACGCTTCGGCCGAAGCTTTGAGCTCGGCCAGGACAGAGGCCGAGACCTCCTCCGGCTGCACCTGAACGTCCCGTTTGCCGCCTCTCAGCACCTGCACAGCCACGTTCCCTTGAGCGGTAGGCACCACCTTGTACCCGGCGTAGATCCTGGCCACGTCCGCCGCTTTACTGTCGAATTTCTGACCCATGAGCCTCTTGACCGAGCGGATGGTGTTCCCCAGCGGCTCGCACGTCTCCAACGCGACCGCCGCATTGCCCACGTCTGCGCTTTGACTCGACGGGTCGAACCGCACCACGGAGGGCGTCGTGCGGCCCCGATCCGAGCGGTTTTTCAAGATTTTGACATGGTTGCGCTCCACGTGCCACATTCCGACGCCTAAAAGGGCGAGTACAGAGCGTTAGAAGACAAGGGTTGGACGGTAAAGGGGAGGCGGAGTAGGCGCGCAGGGTGTACACGAGTTGGTGGTGCCCAGATCGATGCCTAGGCAGAGGGAGCCGTCGGCGAAGCGCTCCGCGGCGCTGCCCCAGCTGTCGTAGCTGTTGGCCATTTTTGACAAAGTGAACGTCGTACTTAGTGGATTATCGACACGAAAGCCAATTACCGACGTCAAAAAGCGATTCGCCATCCACCAATGCATTTCTGTCCGTGCTGCGGCAACATCCTGCTCGTGGAGCCCGACGTCCGTGCGCCGTGTGTCTGCAATTGCTGTGGGAAGTGGTAGCTGACTGTTTTGTGTCTGGAATTGCAGTCCGACGGCATGCGCTTCTTCTGCCAGACGTGTCCCTACCTCTTCCAGATTAACGACAAGGTGGAGAAGAAGGTTCCGCTGCAGCGCAAGCAGGTGGACGACGTGCTGGGCGGAGACGAAGCCTGGGAGAACGTCGACCAGACCGAGAGTGCGTGGAGTTGCAGGCTCGGGATTGGCTGATTCCTTGCTGACCGGGTTCTTGTGTATACAGCGCGCTGCCCTCACTGCGAGCACACCAAGGCGTACTTCATGCAGATCCAGATCCGGTCGGCGGACGAGCCGTCCACGACCTTTTACAAGTGCGTGCAGTGCAAGAAGCAGTGGAACGACTAACCTGCTTGGGGTAAAAACCACAACAGAAACATCCTTGCTTTCACAAACGGAATTAGTTAAACGTACGGGGAAGACGCAGCGGTCAGCGGCTCATGCGGGCGGCGCGCTGAGTGCGGCGGCAGTTGTCGCACGTCCGGTTGCACTCGGAGCGCTGGAACGTTTGGCCGAAGTACGAGATCAGCAGCTGGCGGCGGCAGGTTGTGTCGTCCTCGCAGTATTCAGCCACGGAGCGGAGCTTCTCCATGTGTGATGCTCGCGCCTGCTTGTTCATGCCCTTCTGAGGCATGCGCAGGATGCTGCGCATCCTCGAAATGTCCCGCGGGCTGTAGAAAATGATGCACTGCGACGGCTTGCCATCTCGCCCGGCGCGACCGGCCTCCTGGTAGTAGCCTTCGATGGACTTGGCTACCGAGAAGTGGATCACGTACCGCACGTCGGGTTTGTTGATCCCCATGCCGTAAGCGATCGTCGCGCACACGATGCTGAGCTGGCCATTTTGCCACGCATCCTGCACCATGTGTCGATCCGTTGCCGACTGTCCTGCGTGGTAGAAGTCGGCGCTCAGGCCGCGGTCGAACAGGTAGTTGGCCACGTCTTCACAGTCCTGCTTCGTCATGCAGTACACGATGCCCACTGCATTACGCGGGTACGTTGTGGAAATCAACTGGAAGAGTGCTTCCATCGCCTTTGAGTCGCTGCCCACTGGCTTGTCGCGCACCTCGAACGTGAGGTTTGTCCGGTTGAAGCTCATGGAGAAGACGTGTCCCTCTGAAATGCGCAGCGAGCGCTGCACACCTTCAATCACTTTTGGCGGCGCCGTCGCCGTCAACGCCATGACCGGCACGTCCGGGAACGTTTTCTTCAGCAGGCCCAGCTGGCTGTACTCGGGTCGGAAGTCGTGTCCCCACTGACTCACACAGTGCGCTTCGTCAACCACGAACCTCGCGAGCGCTCCATTGCCGTGCAGCACGTGCAGCAGCTCCATCATCTCAGCCGACTTGACAATCTTCTCGGGCGTCAAGTAGAGCAGCTTGAGACTGGGCGCGGGGCGTCTCAGTTCCGCCGTGATGGCCCTCTTGAGCGTCACGGCCGTCTGGCTCGTCAAAAAAGCCGCCGGGATGCCGCACCCAGGGTTCCGAATGAGCGCCGTGACTTGGTCCTGGATGAGCGACAGCAGCGGGGACACAACGATGGTCACCCCCTTGGACAGCACGGCCGGCAGCTGGTAGCACAGACTCTTACCGCCGCCTGTGGGCATGAGCACGAAGCAGTCCTCGCCCCGCATCGTGGCCTCCACCACGTGCCGCTGGTTCTGCCGGAAGCTGTCGTTGCCAAAGACCACCTTGTTGGCTCGAGCGAGTAAATCCTGCGGCTGCTTGTCGAGTGTATCAGGTCTGAGAGGGTCTGCTGTGCGTCTTTTGGCTTTGGAGCGGCGTCTGCTCTGGCGGATGAACTCCAGCGCCGTGTTGGGCTCGCGGTTCTCGGCTTCGTCCTCCGAGGACTCGTAGAAGGCGCGCGGCCGCTTCTGGCGAGCAGGCGCGTCGTCCAGCGTCAAGTCGATGGCCGGCGTACGCACCTTTTGACGCG
>JAHWLE010000321.1:0-26660 GCA_024679135.1 Phytophthora foliorum | reverse complement strand
ACGCCCCTGCACGTCGAGAGGTTTCATTAAATGAAACCTCTCGACGTGCAGGGGCTCCATCGTTCAAAATTTGAACGATGGAGCTAGGTTCGGTAAGAAGACCGGGCCTAGTCCTATCACCAAAAGGGTGACCAAAAGTACACAGCGTCAGACACATCGCAAGAAACCCGAGACAGCCAACGAATGAATTTTGCGATGTTATTGCTGCACAGCGAACGCTGGTGGTGGTGTGGCTGTGTGGAGGGCTGTTACCACTGCTCCTACAAGGAAGAAGTTACTTGAAATTCGTGACACCCCACAAGCTGACTGAAGAACTCGTGGCACCAGTTGATTCAGGGAGGGAGACAGCGAATATTTCTGAGCTATGTCCCGTCGAAGGGCTATTCATCTCTCATGCGTGGTGGAATATCGCAATAACACATTACTATCCAGTGAAAAGTGGGCAAATTTGCCACTTCGTAGTGCCGCAGTATAACATCCATGGGTCGTATATCCTGGGAACTGAGAGGGTGACTCCAAGCTCGACATCTCCAGAGAGCTGTGCTGGAGAAAGCTACTACTTTGAGCATTATTTCTACCATGGAAGCGTAGGGTATTATTCATTTTATGAAGAAGCAGAGGGAACCTACTGTGCGAACGACAAGACCACCTATGTTCGTGTGCGAGGGCTAGGAACACTGGACAGCAATGGTGAGAGTTTAGCGAACGACACAGGAGATTACGGCTACAGACGATCGTACTGGTATGGTGTCTTTGGGTTTATCTGGATCGTGTACCGCAGCATGCTCCTCCGGAAAAGTTATGTCTTGTGCAGACAGTATGGTAGAAGATGTGACCGCATGAATGAGAAACTCCGACGCAGGAGCGCAGTGGTGTTCATGCAGGAAAGCATGCGACTTTCCGCGCACGGGGCATCGAACTGTCAGCGTATTATCATAATGTACATGCTGCTCGAAGATTGATGAGCGATCTTTTTCTGCTTATTGCACAGGATGGTATTCTATCCAGGATCCAGTACATTTCGCTAGGCTACAATTTATCTGGAGTGCTATCAATGTTGTTCGACATTTTTGAGAGCATGAACTGTTTGCGTGAGAAAACGCGACTCCTATTCAAAAGGCTGCTATTTTCTTACGAAACTTCGCTCCTGGGGGAGTTTGTTAGCGCTGGATTAACGCATAACTACCTCACATTGATTAATCGGTTAAGTTTACGAGATTCTAGACCAACAGCTTTGGCTATTTCGTATTACGTTTGGAGCCTAGTTGGTCACGGTGTCATTGTGCTTGGCCTCACTGCATTCGTCGTTTCGGTTCGAGTGATCTGGGCAATCATTTTTTCGAGATGGGTGTCACGGAACGTTCGCGGTGTTAACAGCACCATGCTGTGTGGACACGACGCTGGGAGTACGCAGTAGAATGATCATGCTGGGCGGCTACTCTTGGCAACATGGCAATCTGTATTATACTACAAAACGGAACGCTAAAGTCATTTGGGATCCTGAAAATGGTGGAGGCTGACGGAACCGAATACTTGGTATTCCGCAAGGTTCACTGCTAAGTGTCCCGAGAAACGTTCTGTTCGTTATTGGAAGAGTGACAGGCTTCAGGGTGGAGCCTTGCAGTGAGCAAGCATACACAGGTCCTGTGACTCTGTTTGACCGACCATTAGGAGACACTGCTACACAAGCGGAATTGAATCGACTGCGCATCATTCGTGTGGACAACAAAGTAGTCCCTGATCCCATTAATGTATTACTACGATGCCTCAGAACGGAGTCAGACATCCACTCATTACTCCCGTCAAATAGGAGCCGAACGTCCCTATCAACAGCTTTATCAAGAACCCCCTCCCTTAAGCGCTACGACAGCAATGTATGGAACACGTTTTTTGTTGTTGTAAGTACATACATGTACGTTTATTCTAATCTGAACCAGCGTAATGTATGAGCACCATGCTGCAAGAAATAATGGAGATGCCAACAAAAAATGATATCACGAAATATTTGCCCTTGGGGTCGAAGCGATAAGCTCCTGGTAGCAGTTCCTTTGCAGCGATACACACCAACATCCCCGCCACCACAGCATACAGGGACGCCCGCAGCGCGTAGCTTATACCCCCCGACACAGCCGCCCATCCTACAGCTGCTCCAAGTGGCTGAGCTACCCCACTGATAGCCGTCCACTTGAATGCCTGGAGCTTGCTACCCGTAGCATAGTAGACGGGTGCTGCAATGGCCACACCCTCAGGCAAGTTGTGCAAAATGATCCCAATTGAAAGGATTATTCCGGTCTCCATCCCCTGTAGCGATGAAACGAAGAGTGCCAGCCCTTCAGGAAAATTGTGAATGGCAATGGCAATACCAGTCATCATTCCAGCGCGCCGATACTGCTCTTTTTGCTGTTGTTCAGCAGCTAACAATTTGACATCCTCATCGGAAGACGTCTCAAGCAAATTCAAATCGCTTCTGCGATTCGACTCCATAATGGACGGAGACGTATTAGTACCTACGGCCGCAATTTCACCCTCTTTCTCGTCCCAGTAGGACCCCTTCTTCTCCACCGTCATGTGGACGATGTACTCCACAGGAAGGATGCAAGCCATTCCTACAAAGAATGCACCCATGGTAGCGAGCCAAGCATTGCCTTGACAGGTACTTCCACACGTTCCCGAGCTAGCGGAAGTGGCCCCAGTTTCATATGCCTCCGGGTCTACAGTTCCACCTGTGGTGAAGGCTGCTCGGTAGAACGTGACAGCTTCCATCCACAGATCCGCAAAGGCGATGAACACCATAACTCCAGCTGAGAGCGCAAACGCAACAGAAAGTGACCGCGGGTTACCGAGAAACATTAATTTGTCGACGGAGATCACGAGCACAGACAACGAAGTAGCAATTGCACCTAGGACGCTCATACCCATAGCAGAAATGATAACCGTGGTCGTGATCTCATTTGTAGACGATATCGAGCCGTCATCGTTTGGAGCATCATCATCACCGTCTGTGAGCTGAAATAGGCTCAGCATGTTGTTCTCTTCGTGCTCCAGAATGTGGCAGTGTGCCACGTACGGCTCTGAGGTATCGAAATTATACTCGGTAGCTCCACGTTCACTGCCTTCAACAAGAAACTCATCCGGGGTGCAAGCGACATAGCAAATCTGTGTCACCGTGGTCGAAGCTCGATGCGATCCTGCATTCGGGATCACCACCACGTCTTTGAGTGAGTTGGTGTCCACTTCGTCGTCACTTGCACCACACTGCGCGTTGACCACGTGCCAGTGGAACGGATGGGGGTCATCAGTCGGGTTCTGGAAGTGCCATTTCTCGACCTTGCCTTTTGTGCAATCTAGCGTGTTCTTGATGGTGGTGGAGTTGATTTCCATTCCACGATAGCGGATCATGTTCTTCGTTGGGCAGTTCGCGGACACGTCCATCTCACCAAGTAGAATCGATCGGTTTTTCCCACCCAATTCCTGATACAATTGCTTGAGATCCTTCCGCTGGATTAGGGTGGACGACAAGTCACGTGTCGTCATGGTTGAGGTTTTCAGCTCCTCAGATACGCGGAATTCCATCACACGCCGGTCATAAGTCGTTGTGACACTGACTGTGGGGATATCTACCACTTCGTAGGTTGTACCGTCAGCATCACTAGAGAAATCACAAAACAACTCGACTCGTTCGAAAGGGTAGATCACGAGCTGCGTCAGGATATCTTCCGGCTTCTGGACAAACCCGGAATCCTTGGCGATAAGCTTGCATTGACTTGAAAAGGGGAGCGTGAGATTGTAATGGCGAGCATTGGCACCGTTCGTAATCCGAAGACGAACTTGAGCTGGAGGAACTTCGACATAGGGCATGACAACACCATTCACGGTGTTCACAGCACCGTACGACTCGGGCACCCAACGCGTGACGCCCGTCTGGCAGTTGTCGTCCGAGTACATGAGCGCACCCGTTTCGTTGATAAGCCGGTCGGCGATGATAATAGGTATATCAGTCTCGACATCCACGTTAACCTCCGCCTCCATCTCAGCGTCTTGAATAAGGTAGACGCCCATGAGCCCCGCCCACGCGTTCAGCCGCGTG
Source organism: Phytophthora foliorum (assembly GCA_024679135.1). Taxonomy (NCBI): domain Eukaryota; phylum Oomycota; class Peronosporomycetes; order Peronosporales; family Peronosporaceae; genus Phytophthora; species Phytophthora foliorum. The sequence continues at coordinate 22,573 of JAHWLE010000321.1, read as the reverse complement.
AGGCCGTTCGCGTGATCGTGGTAAAGCTTGGTGGCTGCGGACTGGTTGTTGAGGTACACAAACTTCTGCGACTGATTGCTGTAGATAGTTCGCGTCGGCAAACCATCGTACTTGGCCGGCGACTCCAGTCCATGGACATGCACGACAGTTGGAACTCCACAGTAAGGATAACAATGGGACTCTGCGATGGCGATATTAGTCTCCACGTAGTCATCTAGTAGATGGGGCGTTGGCAGCTCGTTGTACCAAGTCACCGAAATGGGGACTCCTCGAGCGACCTTGATCGTCGGGCCTGGGAACGTCGGTGTGGCATTCTTGAGAGCGTAGCCGTAGATGTCTCCGAACACAGAGCCGTCTTCCGTCCAATTATGGGAAGCGCGGCCAATCTGCATTTCGATATGGCCGCCTTCCGTCATGTCGATCACATCAGGAACCACAAGTTTGCTGGTGTAGGCATCCCATTCGCTTTTCAAGTTGGTCAGCGCAAGAGCGGAAGGAGTCGACACGAACGTGAGCAATAACGCCGCAGTGAGCGCCTTCATACTGGCTGTAAGTCTCTGGGCTCCGGCGCAGATCGAGAAATGGTAAGGTCATTAGAACCCCACTGCACCGGTCGTTGAGCGCTGCAGGCCATGTATGTCATCATCGGGATGGACAAATTGAGCCACAGCGGCGATGACATAGCGAATGAGGCGGCAAGAGGCACGCTGCGAAAGACTAGAGCTTGTGCATCGACCCAATCACCAACTATGGAGTCGGTCTCTGCTGGCCTCATTCTGTGCACTTTGCTGTCAGGGCTAATACACACCGAACTTTGCCACTGAACAGCAAAGTGTCGGTGGTGTCCACAGTGACTACCTTTCACCAACGGTAAAATCGATTAGTGAGAGTTTCGCATCGATGGAAATAAGACGTGAAGACGAACATCCCCGCCCCCAGTAACCAGACGTAATGCCAACGTGAGAGCCAACCGCCCCATTGAAGTTATGAGAATGGTCTCGGGTTTCACAGCCTCTTAAGTGAACACCATCATTAATTAATGTTGAGCGCTGCCGAAATAGCGCTCTGTTCTTCACCACCTACCGCTGAGATGCAGCACGGGCTTGCCAAGACACCTCCTAAATTTACTCCCCAGTCGATAAGGTCGGGGCACCCTAGCGCTTTCATCCTGTGTTGATAGTGTTGCTGAGGCAAAACCCAATCGCAACCGCTTCTCCACTCACCCAGCCTTTTAAATAGCGCTCTTGAGTCTCCCTAAGCCTCCGTCCGCCCTTCGTCACAACCCAACAAGTCGACTGGCTGTCCGAACGGTTTTAGACCAGCGTTAACAGCCCGAGGGCTGAGAGCAAGCGGACGGTCATCATGTCCGAGTCGGAACCCAAGAGTCCGCGAGTGACGAAGGAGAAGCGCAAGAAACAGTCCTCCGCCACCGTTGCTGTCGTCAATACCCCAAACGAAGAACCCCCGGCCTACACGGGAGAGCAGCATTCGTTCGGCCGAGGCGGTAAGGCTAATACTGACAAGGTTCACCGCCGGTCCTCCAGTGTGCACAACCGCAACCAAGAAGCGCCGGGTGAGAATGATATCAAACCTCAGGACGACAAAGAGTTCGACTTTGTGTCACCTCGGCAGAATACCAAGAACGGGCCGCGCTACGACGCTATCGCTGTGCTTGTCGTGATGTCCTTCAAGGTGCTGGTAGCTCCGATCATCTTGATCGCGATCTGCGTCAACTCACCGTACATTCAGTCACCGTACGTTTTCCGAGCTACGAGCGAGAGTTATCTGGGCTACGAGAAGCTTAATACTGAAGTCACGTACGGGTGCCCTGATTGCGGGGTCTCTTGTCAGCGCGCGGTGCTGCAGCTCGTGCAATTTCAACACGACCCAATGATGGGGAAACCGGCGTACGGTAGTTTGCGCACCAACACGTTTGAAGGCTACAACGAAACATTGAGTGCCGAAGGTAAAGATCTGATTGAAGAGCTTGAAAACAGTAATGCTGTCTGCGGCGACGGAACTTCGGAATGGGACGACTCGCTTACGTTCATCTCGGCCACCCCAAAGTTGATCGTGAAGGCAGTCAATGTACTTGGGCTCCCGGTATCCAACGACATGATCGCAGAAGTCACAGCTGCTGCAACCGGAAGTTGCAAGTCGCGCTGGACGATAGAAGCTCGACTGAAGACGTTCATGTTCCAGCCCATTCCTCACATCAACGAATTTTCATCCATTCTGGCAGCAGATCTAACGATTTTCCCGGAATCGTTTGACTGCCGTCAGAAGGTGGAGTATGATACGGACACCAAGCTCACGCGTGCATTCGTGTCCGAGGGCCTGGATCAGACAAGAAACGCTCCGACAACGTTGCGGTTGTTTCCGTACAACTTCCCATGCGTCATCAACACTGTTGGAAGAACAGTGGCACCAGTTAGCGATGTGTCCTCGACCTCGGTCATTGTTCAGCCTATGCTTCGTGGGTATTATGGCGGTTGCTTTGTGCACCTCGTAAATACGTCTGGTATCTACATCGACGAACAGTGCGATATCAGTTCGCTGTGGATCGATTACGGTTTGATGCTACAAGCCCCCGATGACATCCCGCTATGCAGCACAGAAGGTGTCTGTGTTCACAACTACTACAACTCTCAATGGGAATGGGCTTCGACGGAGTCGGGTGTCAACATCGTCCTGAGTCACAACACTATCAGGTCGCGGTACGCTGACAAGGTCGAAATGAGTGTGCTTCCCGGTATTGTGGTCATGCAGGTTCTCGTGATGAGTATGCTGAGTATGTACCAAGTCATGAGCCAGAAGCAGTCCGTGCTGTTGAGCCAGATTTGGGCTTACCGTTGCCAAAATGGTCGCATGCAAGCCATGTACCTGCTCCAAATCGCGTACCACCTGTACCGCGAATCCGACACCTACTATTTGGCGCTCGGCACGGGAACAATGTCCGTGGAGTGCGTGTGGAACCTCACATTCTGTGTGATGGCATTCTCATACAGTTTTGTGAACATTGTGAAAAGCCGCACGGGTGAACAGCAGCTAGATCGTCATTTTCGTCTCTCTTGGGAAATGGTTCTTCTTATCGTGACTGCCATCGTCGCCAACATGCTCATTTCGATCCGCTACTCCAGTCTCAGCTATATTTTCGACCTCAACGCTAAGACGCTTCTCAGATCGACGCCCGAGGGTGCAGCTGTCTGCAAACTTACGGACTCATGTGTCGTGTTCAGCATTAACATCGCCCTGGTCATTGCTGCATTTGCTATGGTTGTGTGGGGAGTGACTGCCACCGTCGCTTACGTCCTTAGAACTCGAAACGATCCTCACCCCATTGCGGATTTAATGGCCTGGTTCATCTCGTGGAAGGTTGCGTTCGAGGTCACTCTTCGCCCGCCGCCCAAGGTCAAGACAAAAAAGCTCAGCCATGGCGCTTCAGTAGTTAACCTGACCGATGCAACGTCGTTCGAATGCTACTGCATTGGCGAGCACTTCCGGTTCATGTTCAACGACTGTGAAGACATTTCGCACGTGATGAAGAACAACCTTCGTGTTCCGACGTCGGAGGCTGTGCTGCTGTCTGGTTTCGTGTACCGCGGCAAGTATCTTTACCGAGCCGATGATATCATCTTGCTTCTCTTCACTCGATTCGCACCAAACTTCATCCTGAGGACGTTCAACGTGCTGATCGTACGCTGGGATGTTAACCCGACGACATACGCCGTCTCGCGTCCTACAGTCTGTTTGTGGACTGAAGTTGGCACAGACTGGCAGAACAAGACCAAACCGTTCCCATCGGCTTAGTGTGCCACAGACAGGGTTATTTCCCTCCAAATGCAAACATATACTAGCTTTCATATGACCCAAGTTGAAGTTACACTGACCATCACTCTTGGGCGCACTCATTTATCATTCCGCATTCTCCAAGTTGCCAGCTAGGGAGCAAGTGCGCAATGGAAGAGGTCGCTGCGCCTCGAGTGGAGCTTGACGAAGGTGCGGTGCGACCCCCTCGCTACAGTATCCCCGCACCGGACGGGGCTGCAACTGGAGCTGTCTCTCGTCGTGGCGATCTCTCGTCGAGTCGTGGAGGATCAAGAGGCTCAACCTCCACGGAGATTGAGTCTAGATCGTCGTTCCTCATCGTTGCAGTGGCGGAGAACCGCGCGCGTGAAATCGGTATCGTCAGTGGTGTTAAGGAGACAGACGAGGGGGATCTGACTGCTCAATGACCGCTCAGGAATTTGTGCGATGGACTTGGTGTCGCCCTACGAGTTGCTGCTGTGGACAGTGATCGACTCCCATTCTTATGTGGACACAATGTCGCTACTTGAAGCGTATCAGGTGAGCGATAGGTACTGAATTAAGTGATTGGAGCTGTCATCTGACACAAATCAGCCCGTGGAAATCCTCGTGGTGGAGACGTCCAAGTCTCGCAAAATCAACGACGAGATCTCACAGCGATTTTCAGGATCGAACTGTCGAGTTGTACCGCTTGCACGAAAATATTTCGAGTACGTATCTATGCACGTCAAAATGTGTGCTGCTTTTTACTGACGAGTTGCTTTGGACCTCCCAGTCAGACAAAGGGAGCAGAAGATATTAAACGCGTGATGGCCAACAACGTTGACATCAATATCGGAAGGGTACACTTCCTCAGGTTTTCAGTTTGTGCAATTGTTTCTCAACTGACACGAAACGTGCGACCACAGAACTACGTCGCCATGGCCTCCGTGGCATGCGTAATGAAATACATCGAGTACATTCAGGGAGTATACATCGCTGAGAAGACAATGAAGGTAATTTTGCTACGTGATCAACTCGCGGGAGCTGGGCCATGCACTAAGTAATGAGTAGGTTGTGCTCAGTCCATCAACGCGCAAACTACTGATGGACCAGGCCACTATTTCTGCGTTGGAGCTGGTTCAGGGCAGCAGAGGAAGAAATGATAGCCAGGTACGAACTACACTACTGCGATATGGGTTCATTCGCAAGAGGGCTGATAAGTTTGCCTCTTCAGTCGCTTTGCAAAATGCTGAACAACACACAAACCTCGGCTGGGAATCGGCTCCTGCGATCAACGGTAGCAATTCAATAACCGAAAGAAACTATTTTCCTGTCTTACCAAACTTGTTTTGAATGCCAGATACTGCAGCCGACGTGTCATTTGAAAACCATGTACAGTAACGATGCTATCTCAACTTACATTCAGTCTGACTTAGGACACATAATCATTCATGCTTCAGCCAAGCGCGCCAGGAAGTTGTTGGGATATTTCTCGACAACCCTGCGTGGTTTTTTGATGTCATGGACGAACTGCGAGATTTCGTCGATCTGGATCGTCTACTGGTTAGTTCTCTGCGCATCTTCCTTTCCGATGATGACCACCGTAAAGATATATGATTGAGTTTTCGTCACGCTTGTTGAAGAGCCAACTGGTTTTTGTGCCCAAAGTTATCACTCCTCGAGTTTCAAGAATCGCGATAGGCAGTGTGATTGCGCTCAAGCACACGTTGGAATACCTGCCAAAATTGGTGGCATGCTTAGAAACAACCTCCACGAAGCTGGATCGCCCCTGCTCACTACTTGTTTCGATTATTCAGAGGTACACTAACATCTTCGTGGGTAGTCCCTCAACTCCTGGCTAACCTTATACACGTCAGCTTGCGCGATGAACAGTTCGCAGGGATAAAAACAGATATTGAACGAGTAGTGAATGACAGGTAATATTACCATGCTACTCTCTGGATTTTGCCACTTATTTATTAACTCATGTCTATCTATCAGAGTGAAGGTTTGCCGTTCAGCTGCGCAGAAGCGTATTCAAGAATGTTTTGCTGTCCGAGCGGGTGTCGACGGCATGCTTGATGTTGCTCGACGGACATACCTTGATACCATCGAGAAGATCCATGAAGTCGTACACGTATACAAAGAAAATCTCGGGATACCCATTCGGCTCAATTACACGTAAGCAACTTACAGCAGTAGATCGGAAATGCTGTTCAATGGAATTAGTTGCGATTAACAAACCTGTTGATGGTAGATCACGAAGAGGGTATCATTTAGCCGTCCCCGTCAACTCCAAAGATTTGCCCGCAAGTTTCATCGAAAGGGTGACAACAAAAAGCGGTACTGAAGTGCTTGCAATTGGGAGAAAGTGAAACGTTGCATCTGACCAACATTGGTTGTAGTGATATGCTGTTCGACCAAGGCCCTGGTCTCTCTCAATCTGAGGCTTAACGAAGCACTAGCCGCGGTATACAAGTTATCGAACGATGTTATCCAGCAACTCCTCGACAAAATCCGTCCTCGAGCCTCAACCATGCATGCAATGGTTGAAAGCGTTGCACTTCTCGATATGCTCCTCAGGTGCAGCCAATCTTTCTGCTTCTGCCAACGAGTTGCGGATGATTCTAATCGCTGATAACCTTGCAGTTTCGTGAATGTTGTTGCTCTGTCGCCACCAGATCAACCATGTAAGACACGCATCAATTATCCAACTGGGCTGAATATTCCCTAACGCTGTTGTATTTGAATTTGTAGTCACCAAACCGACCATCACTGAACATGGAAATCTGATTATCAAAAAGGGTCGTCATCCCCTTGTTGAGCGACTTATGAAAGACCATTCCTACATTCCCAGCGACACGGTGCGTACCGCTTTTTGTCACGAACTCGATCTTCGGCTCATCACACTAACTAACTAACTAACTAACCATACTAGTTTTTTGATCCGTTGAGCACTTTCCATAGTAAGTGCTCATGTGCAAAATGCCCATCGTTATGTCTGAGCTAAGTGCATCTGTGCGTAGTTATTACAGGCCCGAACTGCGCGGGCAAGTCGACATATCTGCGAGCAACAGCTCTAATCACAATTATGGCCCAAATGGGGTGCTATGTCTCTGCTTCCGAAGCAGCTATTCCGATTCGAGATCGGATTTGCACCAGATTCGGGACATCAGACGACATGGAGGAAAATGCAAGCTCTTTTGCTGTCGAAATGACCGAGACGGCATTCATCTTGGAAACGTGTACCTCGAGATCGTTGGTGCTGATCGATGAACTGGGCCGAGGAACAGCTAATGACGAAGGCGCTGCAATCGCGTGGAGCATTGGCGAAGAAATGATTCAAAGGGGGTCGTACACTTGCTTCGCGACCCATTTCCACGTGTTAAATCGTCTTGCACACCTCTACCCTCGCTGTAGGAACTACCACATGGGGACAGGATCAAGTTCGGTGCGTCATTCGTGTTGTTGCAATAGAGAGGCTTTCCTTCCTAACCTGTGGTTTGGTCCCAGAATTCCGTGCACTTTCGCTACGTATTGAAAGACGGACCCTTTCCGGTCACGGGCATGTATGGCATCAAGACAGCATCGTTGAGCGGCTTACCGGCTGCAGTTATCAGTGAAGCAGAACGCATCTACGAAAAGCTGCAAGATGATCGTGAGGCCGCGGAGAACTCAGATGATCAAGCCTCGGCAGCCAATACCAACAGGATCAACAGAAACCTGCTCCACCACCTGTATGTGCTTCGGTACGCGGACCTGGACAATTCAGGTATGGTACATTTTCGTCAAGCATAAAAATCGACGAGTTATTAACAAGCTCGTTTCCTTTCAGGTCTTCGACGCCAGCTTCAGCATCTACGAAACAGATTTCTACCCCCGACAACCTCGAGCGAGTGAATTTGGCAGACTTCATTCACGTCATTATTCTTAGTCTGCGAATACACATTTCTTCGAACTGGCGAAACAATCGCAATGTCTGCTCAGCGTGTCCCTCATTGTGTATCCCAGCTCTAAACAGTGTTGAATGTGGCAGTGGTGAGCACATCCAACACAGACCGTATCGAGTTGGCATGGCCCACACCGGTAAACAATACGAAAACTGTCGGATGTCAAGTTTTCATACTCCGGTAACGAGCAGCACATACTCTGAGCTGCTCCCAAAATTCAACGCGGTTAGTGAGTGGTTTGCGTACACCGTATCTGCGTATCTTACCTGCACTCCCTCCAAATGGTCGAAGTTTCTCTCGCTCGATTGCTACAGGTTAAGTTCTCTAGTGTTTAATCGAACTCGACCTTACTAAATGAAGTCTTGTGGACCTACCTCGATCACCCCAAACAAATGTCCGTCCTCTTCCTGCACGTGCGCTGACCACCGATAACGCAGGCAAATCAATCTGCAAAATTGCACAGTTGAGTCAGCATACGTGAGCGTTGACTCGTTACTATCTTTACGATTACCTTGATGGGGTACAAAATGGAGGTGCTAGATGCATCTGGATCGGGTTCGTCGTAGTCACCATGAATTCCTTGGCCCCATAGCCAAAGTTGTTTTGAGTCAGAAATCGCCAACGAATGTCTTTGTCCAGCATCAATAAAGCGAATAGTTTCGTGCCGGATTTCATCTACAGATCCAGGGACTAATGCATCCCATGTGTCGCGATGACCTAAAGACATGGCCACACCTCAGTACAACGAAAACAATGTTTCATTCAGCGTATAATAGCGTACCGAGCTGCCCATAATTACCAGCCCCCCATGACCAAACACATACACCTTGAGGCATTTCTATCTCAATAGAGCGTAAGCAGATAAAGTGTGTTTGATCAGTCGCTGACCATTTGATCCATTTCAGCACGCCTCATTCTTAGCGTACCTGAGGTTGCCAAATTGTGAGCTCCTCCAGCGACAACAGTGATAACTTTCTGCATTATCCTGTTAGATTTCTCAACCCGTCGTAATACCACACAGAATAATGTAGTTCCAACCCACCCGCCCACGAAAAAAATTAACTCGCGTTGGTTTTAGCCGATTTAACTCGTCATTGTGACCGAGCCGTCTGTCGCGTAAGGTGTTTCGGTGGTTTATCAGATGCACACTCAGTGCTATGGAAGCATAATATAAACGCGTACCCGTTCTTTCCAAGTCCCCAAGAGTACACTTGTCGATTGAAGAAAGTTTCTCCTGTCATAACAACAGAGTGCTCATCGCCAGCCGAAACGTGCACCACGTTTAGGCCATCTAGGTTAGTAATTCTTGTGGGGGATAAACGAGGATTGGTATCACCTAAGCAATGCCGGTTAGTTAAACTGTTCATATCGCAATATACAGAAAAATACGTACCCATCCCCAATTTTCCACTGCTACCGTCACCAAAAGCGTAGACACCATCTAGTTCTGTGAGGACTAACACGTGATGTAAGCCAGCGCTCACGCCAGTTACTCGCATCGAGTTGAATATCTTCAAGACGCGAGGAACGGCGGATGATGTTGTATCTCCATGCCCCAGCACACCGAAATCGCCTCGACCCCACGAAAGAACTGACAGTGTAATGATTAGATTTTTCTCGTGACAAACACCCAATGATAGCAAAACGTAGGCGTCGTACGGTTGTTGACGGCTGCAGCACCCATAGCAACCTCCAACTTGGTATGTGTTGACAGCCTTTGAAGAGAATTTAGGCGACCGTGAGCCATTCTCTCGATAGAATTAAGCCGCCCGCGGTTCTGCTGACCTTCTTTGGAAATTGGTCGCTGCACTGAGTCAGCAATTGGCAGGACTATATGAACGTGTATTAGATCCAGGTAATGAGCACTTCAAGAAGTGAAAGTGATGACAAACCAACAAGGACGAACGATGCGAATCCACTGGCGACAATATTCTTCACACAACCCCCGATCTCTGTTAGTCCCGTTTCGACTTTGACTGGTGCTGATCTACCAGCGCTCGCAAGATTGGCAACCCCAAGGGCACCGTAACTATTGTCACCGCTTGAAAATACAGCAGCAGATTCTGTTTAAATCCACGAAGTCAATGTTTTAAGTTCCAGTCGTACGGCTCCAAATGGCAGGTTGGACAATGCCTACCGCTTAGCATCAGCGTGTGATACTTGCCCGACGCAACCTACGATGTAAAGGATCAGTACGCAGACTAACACCAGACGTTACAATGGTCGGAATACGCACGGCAACAAATTTGGTATCACGTTCTATCGTCCAAACTCGCTGCTTGGAGTCGTGAACGCGAATTTCCTCCTTAACGGATGGTGTCAAGGTTGGCTTGGTCGTAACAGTAGAATCCTCCGAGTATAGACACTGGCGCTCTGTATTCCCCCAAGTATATTGCTGCCACTGGTCTCGTGGTCCTACAATTGCAGTGTTGACATCTCCAATTCGCCATTCTTGCTTCCGATGAAGAAGGCAGTCCATGCAAAAACAGCCAGTCTGGCCGACAACATGCCGAATTTCCTGCTCAAGAAAACTGGATTTAGTGCTGATCCAATGAAAAAGCAGAACACGGGGAATCTCTTACGCGTGCGGCTATAGCTCTCTGTGCAGCCACTTTTTTCTCAGCCGAGAATTCTCGGCAACAATCATCAATCTCGCTCTGATCACGGATCCGGCGCTTCAAAACTGCATGGAATCCGTCCAAATCCGCTGGCAGCTCCATTTTCAAAATGAAAAGACGCGGCGCGGTTATTCTGAACGAAACAAACATTAGCAGCCAACTACGACATATAACTTGTATTTGTTGGCGATTCGTTGCTGACGCACCAAGATTCAACCCCTAATTTGTACTACTGTGGACCTGGGGCAGTGATCACCACAGGGACACTCAGAAGCGAGTTCTCAATAACTTCATTCGCGTCTTCATCAAACTTCTCCGTGTCCATGATGAAGCGGGCAGAAATCGGAATGGTAACGGTAGCGTTGACAGCGAGCTAATGAAACGTAGAAACAGGAGTGATAATAAATAAATATCAAGAGCCGCCCACAGAAACGGTCAGCTCGACTTACTGGAAGTTTGATCTTGATAAGGTTTCGGGTGGCTTGGAGCAGCATCGTGTTGTGTTCATCGCCATTAGCACCGAATGGCGGCTCATCGTCGATGAAAGCATCCGCAAGATTCGGATCTTCGTACGGACCGACAATAATCGGAGTCAAGTCTTGAAAATCAACCTGAACATCAAACATTCGTTAGTTTGCAATCAGAAAACTCAACAAGACGCATCTATGCATTCCAGCCACAAGCTCATAAACGTACATGTCCGTTCTCATTCGAGTCCTCGGAAGCTGCAGGGGCAGAGTGGAATGTAATGCGAATAGCATCATCGAGAGGGTTTTCCACAAGTAGAATACATTCAACGCCTTCACCATCTCCAACACGGTATGGCAGCCTCTGGAACGTGACGACAGGCACGTATTGGGCTGCCAAGTTGGCCTTCTTAAACCACGAAGCAGACACAGGCAGCGAGCTATCACCGCTCATAGGACTAATCTGTGGTTTCACAAGAATGCCGGCAGTGCCGCGCTCAATCGATTCCACACAACGCCACGTGCGCTTCACCCGCAGAAGTGGGCGAGACGGAAAGAGTCGATTCGCTTCACGCGCCTGATCCAGCGGGTTCAGCAATCGTTGATGCAAGGTCGACACCTCCCCCATGTCACGCTTCTGTGAGAGTTTCTCCAGCTCTTCACGAGTCTTCTCCGGCGAGTCTTCCCCATAGGAAGTCCCTTGCGTCGATAGTGCTGCAAGCTGCTTACTCAACTCCGGCCACTGGTGCTCGCGTCTCTGCCCCATCAGCCACTTCTCCTTCTCCTCCACCTTTGCCAGTGCCTGGTCGTACTTCCACCCTCCCATCTCCGCCATCCTCTGGAGCCTGAACTTCTTCATCTGGTGTTCCCGTTGCAGCTCCTTCATCGAGTCTGCAAGCAGCTGCAGAGAGCTGCTTCGCCCGAACGGAGCCCCAGAAGACGTCGACAGAGCTCCAGCAGCTCCCCCATTGGTCGAAGAGCTCGACAACGTCGAGTAGTGCGAGTGTAGAGCCTGGAAAATGTCCTCGTGCGCCGCCTGCCGCTCCCTCGTGATGGCGGTCATGACCAGCGCGTCCGGGTCGTCGTCCGCGAGCCCCACGCTCAGCGAGTCCCATCGACAGTGCGAGCACAGGAAGAAGAAGCGCTGCTCGCTCTCGTGGAAGGCCGTGGACAGCGCATTCTCGCACGTGGGGCAGCTGAAGCAGCGGCTCGAGCGGTTCTGGTACATGCTGGCCTCCTTCGAAGGCAGGTTCACCAGCAGGTTCCCGCAGTAATACGACTCGAACTCCTCCACGCTGCAGCCGGGCAGGCGGCACACGAGCTTCTCGCATGTCTCGCTGTAGAAGAGCGAGCTAACGGGCGCCAGGTGCCCGCATTTGCACGCGTAGCGAACGCACGCGCCGTCCACGGAGTCGGTCTTGGAAGGCATCGCCGAAAATGCAGTTTTTGTGGACGTATTTTTTATGATATATTACCTGCAGATACACAAATGTAGGCAAATAAGTGAGATGCAGCTGATGAGATGTGGCAACGACGACTGGGAAATTCCCTCTCGACCTATAGTCTTGGAGGATTCCCACTGGGATTCCCACTGGGAATCCTCCAAGACTATAGGTCGAGAGGTGAAATTGCTACGCATTCATGTGATGACGAACAATATCGGCTCGTGGGTCACGAGCAACACTGCTACAGTGCAGGCCTTGTTTTCCGTCCGTAGATTTCTGATTTACTTACGGATCCAGTAGATTATCAGAGTGTGCTGAGCAACGTGAAGGCAACGACTATGTAATATGCGTGATGCCTATGACAATAAAGGCCGACGAGGTTTTGGTTGTCTGGTGCTGTAGCTGGAGACAGCAACAGAAGTCCAAGACTGGCGCGAAGTTTTCATAATTTGCCTTAACTAAGCCGCGCCAAGGCGCGGAGAAGCTCTGGATTTTATCATGTAGAAAGACTACGTTCCAATTAACATGTAGAAAGGTTACGTTCCAACTGATGTAATCTGTCTGTTTCTGCTAGTGCTTCTTCAGTTGGTTTGAAGTATTGGAAGAAGTCTAACGTGAGGCGCTTCATGAGAGATAACTGTTTCATCGTTTTCACTCTGATGACGGCGACATATAAGGAGGGTCGCTGTGAATTACGACTCGTCGGGTGTCCTAATGGGCCAAGAATCATTCTGTCGACAGTCAGCCCTTGGCATTTGTCACTAGTGATCGATATCAGTGGGACTTGCGTGACTACGATGTTAAACGACCGAGCAGGCATTTTGACCTCCAGTTGCTTTTCAACTCGCTGGGACGATTCCATCTGTATCATTTGAAGGTCGCCTGTAACTCCAGCAACGTCGACTGTGATTTTATGCAATCCGTACAGGTATCAAATATCCGTAACCGTTTTAATAGAGATCACATCTTTTGGTGAGCATAAATACAAGGATATTAATTATAACAGTGATTTGCAATCGCCGGTACCGCCCCAACTCTCTGGATAAAATCCAGTCCGGAGAGAGAAGCATGAATGTTGCCGAACAAATTCAATTTATGAATGTTGCACGACGTGTGGTACACACCAGGTTGGCCTAAAAGCGCCAAAAAAAAATCCCGCGATGGCCGAGGGCAAGCGGAAGGCGCTGTCTTCGTCGTTCCTGTGCTCTCCGATCCCCAAGGATCCGTCGCAAGTCTTCTACGTAGACGACAGCAGCTCGGTGCAGGTACATTCCACTCTCGACCCGCGTTCTCACAGTGGCATTCTACCGCTGAAATGTGCCGCCAAGCCTGACTTTTGCTGTCTCTCGCGCAGTCCAAAGGCGGATCAAACGACAGTTTCCTGGACGAGATGAACACACCGTCGAAGAGTAGCAACAGCTTTTCGCCCGAGTACGTCCGGCAGCTGCAGGAGCGCGTGCGAGTGCTGGAGAAAGAGCAGCGAGAAGGTGTGGACGGTGGAGATAGCCCAGACTGATGAAAGCTGGGAGCTAATTGGGCGCAAACTGTTGCAATTTCACAGCGAAGCAGGTGGGAGAGAGTGAGAGCGCAAGGAAGAACAAGCGCCAGCGACTCGAGATCGAGAGCATCGCAGTGTCCAAGGTGAGACTATAGCACACTTGCGAGTGTTAGCGGCTCTCTTTTGACTGATGATTGGTCTGTGTGGTAGAATGAGGAGCTGAAGCGGGAGGTGGAGATGCTGCGGATACAGCTGGAGACCAACTCACAGCGCCACCAGATCGAGCTCAAGGAGAGAGACGCGCAGCTGGACCAACTGCGACGTCAGCTGAAGTATGCTGTCACTGAAGAGGAGGAGACACTGAAGGAGCTCAAGACTATCACGAATGACCACTCGACTGAGAAACTTCAGTTGGAGAAGAGGGTGGTAGAACTGGAGGCGCAGTTGGAGCTGGTTGAGGGCAAGCTGAACGAGTGGAAGGAAAAGGCTCTTGAATCGAGCAGCCAACTGCGTACGCTGACGAGACAGTCTGCGATGAAGGTAAGCGCGATAAATGCTGGCTTTTGTTTGCTGAAAATGAGGTTCATGTTGTTGGAACGGTGACTTACTCTTCTTGCATTCTGTCCGTAATAATGACAGATCCAGCTTCTCAAAGATGAACTGGAAACCGCTCAAGACTCGTCGTCGACTTCTTCTCAGGTTAGTGCTACGCAATGCTGGTAGCTGTGTATTCGTATATTTATTCGATTTGATGTTCCTCAGAGCGAGGACAATATCCTTGAATCAAAGATTCGTTTATTAGAATCCCAATTGAAGGAAAAGATCATGGAAGCAGAGCATGCAGAGGCCAGCTTACTTGGCGCGCAGGAAACGCTGGAGAGTGCGCGTGAGGTCCGGGAGTTAAATGAACAGATTATGCAGCTCCAGTCAGCAGAGCGCAAATTAAAGGCCGAGGTAAGAGTGCAACTGTAATGTTTGGGTCACAAGGATTTTAACGCGTGTGTTTTACTCTGCAGTTGGTGGACTTGATCGAGGCCTCCAGATCATCTTCTATCCTCCAGGAAAAGCTGTACCAGACGACACAAAAATTAAAGCAAAGTGAAGAGCGCAACGGCCAATCTGTCAAACGCATTGTACGTCATTTAATGAGCAGATGCTTGTTGACTCTCCGCAAGGTCTAACGCTGTTTGATCTTTAGGAGAGCGCAATGCTCGTGGAGGAGGCGCACAAACAGTTCTACGACTTCTTTGAGCCAATTGTGAAGGAAGCAAAGAGTAGGTGCTTCACGTGCATGCGGGCTTTATTGAGTGTTCTAACCTGGCGTATCTACAGGTGGAGTGTCATTAGAAGATCTGAAGAATCGACCAGCAGCAGCGGTTATCGAGCTGTACAAAGCTCGCCAGAACGCCTTCGAGATCCTCTTCGAGCAAAAGAGCAATGTGGAAATTCAACGGCGGCGACTAGAGAAGCAATGCGAGAAGCTTCAAAGCGACCTGATTACGTCTGGCAACAACTGCGCGAAGCTTGAAATGCAACTAGCCGAAATTCAGGAGAAGACGAACGGTGCCAATGATGTGGTCACGCACTTACGCAAGGTAAACACAGAGCTGGTAGAGATCCTGGAAACGTATGGTAAGGACCTCGATGACCAAGAGGCAAATGAGCTCTCAGCAAAGCGTGTAGCTCTTCTGGAGTCATCCCTGAAGCAATCACAAGAGCTGATCAAAGGGATGGAGACCACCCAGAAAGTCATGGCAACACCTGCTGCTGTCAAGAAGTATGAAGCTCGCATCGAGCGCTTGGAGAAGGTTCTGGCTGATGCAAAACAAGAGAATGGAAACCTGACGAAGCATCTTGAAAAGGCAGAAATGGAGCTGGCAATCTATGAGAAGCGTCTCGGCAGAGGAGAGTTTAACGTCGAAACAACCAAAATCGTGCATCTGGCTGTGAATCCGACGCGCGAGCTGCTCCAAAGCAAGGCTAAATCGAGCGACGTCGAGAAGCTGCGCCAAGAGAACGAGGCACTGAGAGCTAGACTTGACAAGCTCACTGGAGGTGAAGACACAAAGGTAAGTTTTTGCCAGCGCAGGACGGTATAATCCTTTGCGATGGATCTCTAACTCGAAATGGGAACTGGTTCAGATCGCAAGTGTCCCTGCCGAAGACAAGCTTACAACGACAACTTCATACGAGACTGTGGAGGGTCTCAAGAAACTAAACCAGCGCTTAAAGCAGGTATGCAAATTCGCTGATTCACTAGTTGTTGCAATCAGCCTCTAACCTTTGTCGATTTGCACAGGTGTTTAGCGACCAAATTCGGCAATACCGAGAAGCGGTGTACTTACTGACAGGCTACAAGGTGGATCTGAAGAAGAGCAACGGGATGGAGATTCTTCGGCTGCGCTCCATTTACGCAGACCACGAGGACGACGAGCTGCTGGTGCGCATGGAAGCCAACGGGTCACTGGAGTTGCTGGACAGCGAGTTCTGCTCGCAGATCAACCAGCGCGTGTTCGCGTACCTCACGACGTGTCGGTCGTTCCCGGCCTTCCTGTCCACACTCACGCTGCACCTCTTCGAGAAGCAGACCTTCCAGGGCAATTAGTACTGTAGGTGGTGTGCGCACAAGACGTTTGCACAAAATGCTCAATAAACTCGGCCAGCAAGGCTGGGCCGCCTTGCAAATCAATCGACCAAGTATAAGTATGCGGTGAGTTGCAGTGCCGTACTTAACAGGACGCGCAGCGTCAAAAGTAAACACGTGATGGGACGTCGAACTCCTCATCGTCAAAAGTAAACTTCATAACTGTTTACCTTGAATAATGGATAATAACAATTGCTACAACAATACTTACATCTAGTGCACAACCTTTCGAAAGTGGATTCCCCATCGAATCTACTGCAATATAGCCGGTAGTGTGCACCAATTGCTTTGTCTTGAAGTTTCATCACCACGTACGCCGCTTCGGATCCCGTCGGCCAGACTCCACACAATCGAATTCGCCTTCGTCTGCAGCTCACTACGAGCACCCGTATCTTTCAATGCTGAGCCTCGCCCGTGGAAAGCAGCCTCAGTCCGCGCGTCTGCTGACGCAGCTGGCACGACGCCGCATGTCCGTGGCTTCCGGGCGCCTGGCGCAGTTCCCCTTCCTGGAGGAGCTCGGGCTCAAGGACGAGAACCACGGCGTGTACAACGGCCAGTGGTTCGGCAGCGGAGAAGTGCACACGTCCGTAAGCCCCGTGAACGGGCAGCCCATCGCCAGCGTCCGCGCCGGCAACAAGGCCGACTACCAGAAGGTGGTGGCCGCCATGGACGACGCCAAGCCCCAGTGGTGCGACCTGCCCGCCCCTGCCCGCGGAGAAATCGTGCGCCAGATCGGAGAGGAGCTGCGCGCCAAGCGGGACGCTCTGGGCAAGCTTATCGCGCTGGAAATGGGCAAGATTTACGTGGAGGTGGGTGTTATTGGCTGCCTAGGAGGCAGCGCATTGTTCTGACATTGGGTTTTGTGGGCTGTACTAGGGTGTCGGTGAGGTGCAAGAGGCGATCGACATCTGTGACTTTGCAGTGGGACTGAGTCGCACGCTCAACGGCTCGGTGATCCCGTCCGAGCGTCCGGGCCACTTCATGATGGAGCGCTACAACCCGCTCAAGGGCCACGTGGGCATCGTCACGGCCTTCAACTTCCCCTGCGCGGTGCTGTTCTGGAACGCAGCGTTGAGTTTGGTGTGCGGCAACACGCAGATCTGGAAGCCGTCCGAGTCGCTGTCGCTGACGTCGGTGGCATGCACCAAGATCATCGCAGACGTGCTGGAGCGCAACGGCCACCCTGGAGCGATTGCGTCGTTGATCTGCGGAAGCGGCGCGGAAGTGGGTGAGGCGATGCTGCACGACAAGAGCATGGAGCTGATCTCGTTCACGGGATCTACGAAGGTGGGTCGCCACGTGAATGAGGTGGTGTCGTCCCGTTTCGGCAAAACCATCCTTGAGCTGGGCGGTAACAACGCGATGATCGTGGACAAGGACGCGGATCTCGAGATGGCCCTGCGTGCGACGCTGTTCTCTGCTGTGGGAACGGCTGGCCAGAGATGCACGTCACTTCGTCGTCTCTTCCTCCACGAAGATATCCACGACGAGTTCCTTCAGCGTCTGGTGTCTGCTTACCAGAACGTGAAGATTGGCGACCCGCTCGAGGATGGTGTCCTATGTGGCCCACTGCACAACACCCAGGCTGTGAAGAACTACCTCGACGGTATCAAATCCATCCAAAACCAGGGTGGCAAGGTGAGTGCCCCATTATTGTGAAGCTGAGCCCGGTTGTGTTCTCACCAAAATTCATTACGTGTCATGTAGATTCTTACCGGAGGCAAGAAGATTGAAGGCGATGGTCATTTCGTGGAGCCTACCATCGTTTCTATCGCCCATGATGCTGAGATCGTTCAGGTAAGTGTATCCGTCTTGTTTAATTTCCGTCAGACTCTGTTACTGACTCAGCTATCAAATGTTGTGTGCTCCTGCAACAGAAAGAAATCTTTGCACCAATCCTGTATGCTCTGAAGTTTAAGACTCTGGAGGAGGCGATCGAGAAAAACAATTCTGTTCCCCAAGGTCTCTCATCATCTCTGTTCACTAAGAACCAGTCTGCAATCTTCAAGTGGACGGGCCCGCTCGGATCTGACTGCGGCATCGTGAACATCAACATCGGACCGAGTGGCGCCGAAATTGGCGGAGCTTTCGGCGGCGAGAAGGAGACAGGTGGCGGCCGTGAGTCAGGCAGCGATGCTTGGAAGCAGTACATGCGCCGATCGACGTGCACCATTAACTATAGCAAGGAGCTCCCACTTGCTCAGGGCATCGACTTCAGCTAAAGCATGCAGACACTTTTGCAGACGTAACCTTGATCGTTGTAAAACACATAATCGACCATCTTTTTGCGTTCGTTCGTCCATTCCATTCACGGGTTTCAAGAAAGCTCGAATCCTTCCGCGTTAGTGATCGCAAACGTAATTTTCTCGACGAGTGTTTCGTAGGTAGTGTATTCGGGAAGAACGAGCTGATTGAAGCATGTATGTGTTCGTGGTAGAGCTTGCGGGTCGAGATCGGATTTGGTTAGGTTCAACGGTGGCTCGAAGCCATCGAGCGGGATCTTGTTTGTCCCAGTCATGAACTTCAAGAACAGACCACGCAGTTCGGTCGTAAACTCACGCAGTGCCTGCCACAACCATAATACAACTTGTGCATGTTCGTCGTAGCCGCCTTGGAATACTGTGCACGACCGCAGCTCTTCCACATCGATTGTTGGTTTTCCATTCACCAGCATTTTCAGTTCGATGAGGTCAAACACCTTGATTGCTGATAGAGGAATCAACGTCATGAAACCCTGAACTAAAGCATCCATTTGTGCCTGAGCGCCAAACTGGGTTCTCCACTGCACTACCAGGTCCACATATTCCTGCTTGTTAACGTCTGTGACTGGAATGTCCCTGCCGTTCTCCTTTAAGTCCACGACTACGGGCTTCTTACCAGTTCCAGCAGCTTCCATCTCCACACTAAACGTCTCATCGATCACGTCGGCGATGTCATTTTCAAGCATCCACACTAGTGACTTGTGGTATTGCGAGTCCATTTGGTGCAAATCTTCTATTCCAGCGAGCTGTTGCAACAACCGCTTGTAGACCGCATCACAAAAAGGTAAATCCAGGGTTTGTCGGTCAAAAATCGCCTTTGCGATGAACTTGCCCAGGAACTTGTACTGCTGTGCAAAGTTGGGGAGCTGTGACGACATGAGTTCGACAGCGAACAGCCCTTCGTCACAGAGCTTGAAAAGCCGACGACTTTTGTGTGTAGCAAGCTTCGACACTTGCAGAAACCAATCTTTTGACAGCCCACCTGAGTCAATACCTGGTTCGTTCTCGAATGAAATCTTGGGTTTCGCAACCAAATCAGCTTTTGTTAGTGGCTGGAAGTATTTCAACGTTCCTTCAAACATGGATTCTCTCTGGAGCTCAATCTTCATCGTGCTGCCCAAGTTGAGACCCTGCATGCTTTTTCGGAGCTCACGATGGAAGCGAAAGCGCTTCCGCCTAAATATCATTTCAGGATTTTCTTCAACATTGACCAGACCCTTTTCCTCCCGCACGACTGCGAGCTCTGGGGGCTCTTCCGTCACACGCTGGCTGGTAAACTTGTTAAAGTAAAACACTTGCTCTGTTTTGGGGTCCCAGCACTGCACCCAGCGATCATACGCGGCAGTTTTTTCGGCGCTGGTCAGTTCCACGATTTCAGGTTTCCCGTAAGCCATGGTTTTGACTGATTTGCTCTCAACAAATCCAGTTGCTCCAACAACATTTGATGCCTGAAGACGAAACGTGTAGGTAGTTTTCGGAGAAAGTCTTCCAACAACAAACCCAGTTCCAGTTCCTTCATAGACCTGAAGAAAGGAAGACTGCTGACCACCTCCGCTTTCACGCACTTCAAGGGAATAAATAACAGGTGGGGCCCCATTCGCTTCGACCGGAAACCAGAAGACGCTTGCATACGTATTCGACACTGCACCAGCAATTGGTAGCCGAGGAAGATCTGGCGGCCCTGGCAAAGTCCAGAAGACCTCACTTGGGTCACTGTATTCACTCCATCCCCCAGGGTTTCGAGCGCGGATTCGGAACTCGAAGGGGGTATGGCACTTGATACCATTCAAACTGACGTGTTTCCAGGCCGTGACTACTGCCAGTCCTGCCCAGGAGTTGTTGAGGCTGTCTGCTCGTCGATACTGTACCTCATATCGGTCGACCGTCGAATCCGTCGACTTCTTCCACTTCACAACCAGCTCTGTTTGCAAGGCCTCCACTAGTCTCGGTGGTTTCAGCACGGGCGGGGCTTGTTTACTCGCCGCAAAGTCCATGATGCTGTCCGCCGATATTTTGTACGGGGCCTGCGAGTCGTTCGCGTTTGCCTTCGGCGTGCCCCCGGCCTCTGAAACAAACACGTTGCCATCAGCATCGACGGCCACGCCCACAGGGTAGCGCACAGGACTGGCACCGCCTCCGCGTCTCCTGATTTCCGCTTCGTCAACTGTGATCCAGAGGTACGCCTGGCCAGCTTTGGGGCTCGAGCTCGGATACTTTTGCGTCTGCACCTTCACTGGCGCGTACGCGAAAAGGTTCTCCACAACGTGCGCCACTGCCGCCTTCTGCTTTTGAGCCACCTCCTCCTCTCTGCAGCAAATAAAACAATTGCTGCAATTGTTAGAATTATCCTAAAACTTTGGAGCTCGTTGAGAGACCTCTTGGCCTGCAGCTCCTCCTCGAGGTCCAGCTGCTCGTCGGACGGGACCGGCACCACTACGCGCGAGTTGGTGGGCGAAGACGGCACGAAGACGCTCTTGGGCGCCACCGCGGGCGCAGACTCAGTGGGCGCCTTGCGCAGCCCGCCGCCCATTTTGCTGCATTTGGACGTTGAAGTGGATAACGGACCGGGTTCAGAAATTAGACATGTGTCGCATACAAATCACAAGTGACGTCGTGATTTGGATTCAGAAAATTGCGAAAACCCGTCCGGCCCAATCACACCACCAGAAATCACACGAATCTTCAGGCTTGTCATTTCTGGATCTGCCTTCAAGTGACCAAGCCTTATCTCCCTTCTCCCTCGTTATGAGCTGCTGCCCCGTGACCGCTGAGCCCGCGCGCGACCCTGCCGACCACATCGGCGTCATGAAGAAGGCCGGCAACACCAACATCTACGTGACGGGCCCCGCCTCCTCCAAGGCTGGCGTCATCGCGTACCCGGACATCTACGGCCTGGACAGCGGCCGCACCAAGGCCGACGCCGACATGCTGGGTAAGCTCGGCTACGCGGTGGTGGTGGTGGACCTGACGGACGGCGACTACCTGGCCAACACGGACGGTCTCGTGGACTGGTTCAAGAAGTACACGTTCGCGGAGCACTTTGGGCCCCGCATCCAGGACGCCGTCAACTACCTCAAGGGCGACGTGGGCGCCGAGCGCATCATCAGCTACGGCATGTGCTGGGGCTCGTGGGTGGGCGCCACGCAGACCACGCAGGCCGACCCAGTCGTGCTGGGCCACGTGTCTTTCCACCCCACGTGGATCGTCGAGAACATTCTCAAGGGCGACGGCGCCGTCGACAAGCTCGCCGAGAGCGTCAAGGTGCCGCAGCTGCTCCTGGCCGCTGGAGATGACCCGGACTTCGTCAAGCCCAACGGCAGCGTGGACAAGATCCTCAAGGCCCGCGCCGATATCGGCGCCAAGTCCGACGTGCTGCTCTTCGCCGACCAGAACCACGGCTGGGTGCACCGCGGAGACATGTCCAACCCTGCAACGAAAGCTGCTGTCATGAAAAGCTGGCACAGCGCAGTCAAGTTCATTCAGACGAACTGCCCCGTGTAGAGGATGTCTGCGTTTCTGGCGCGCAAGGACATCGACGCGGTCAATTTTTTTCCAGACAAGCTGTCCGATGTAGAGGGTCGGCTGATGGATGTTCCCCATCTTGGAAGCAGCGGAGCGATCCTGTAGCGTAGGTGTGTACGTGTTCGGCTGCTACAGGTGGCTCAGCTAATTCTCTTCAAATCTAACGCGAGTTTTCGACGATTCTGATTCGCAGAGAACCAAGATAATTGAGATTACGTGATCAAATCTCCACGCCAACGGAGCCTCACATTTCCACTTTAGATCGCATCTGCCATGTTGAATGCTACGGCCATGCAGCGTGTGCTTGCGCGCCGCTCCCGCGTGCTGAGCAAGACCCACCTCAGCGCCGTTCAGGCTGCTCGGCTGCACTCGGCCCGCG
>JAHWLE010000320.1:0-26742 GCA_024679135.1 Phytophthora foliorum | reverse complement strand
CCCGAGACGCCGTCGGAGACGCGGACGCTCGACGGCGTGCAATTAGCAGAGTAGGATGCAGTTTGAGAGGTAAAAAAAGAGAGGCACAGAGCTCATGATGTTGTGGGCTGCAGGAACGCGGCGTCCGGGCTGTTTCTGCTGGCTCATCCGCTGCTGGAAGGAATCTTCAGTCGCTCGGTGGTGCTGCTCACGGAGCACAGGCCGGAAGGATCCAAGGGCTTCATTGTGAATAAAGAGTCGGACAAGGCGTTGGGCAAGGCATTCCAGGTGCCGCCACGAGTCATGCGGGCGTTCGGAACCAGCACAGTGCGCAAGGGCGGACCAGTGTTCACCAGGAACGCGGAGGTGAGACGGGACCAAGTGGGGGCCATGCTGAGAAGTGGTGCTGACTCTGGAGTGATGGATGTAGGTTTTGCACGGTAGAGCCGAGTTTGGTGGCCAGCGAGTGGCGACGACGAATTTCCCCACGGCCGATGATCCGAGTCTCTTTGTGGGCATCGATCTCGATGCAGCTGCGAGAGCGATTTATGACGAAACGGCAAAGCAGACGGACGTTGTGTTTATGAGTGGAGTGTCCGCGTGGTCTCCGGGTCAGTTGGATAACGAGTTGAAACAGGGCTCGTGGGTGGCCGTGAAGGCGCCTGTGTCCCTTGCGCTCAACGCGCCTGCAGAGTTGTGGCAGGACTTGATGCGGACGCTTGGCGGCGAATATGCAGAGATGAGCTGCATGCCCTCGATGGAGGAGGAGTGAGTGCCGATATACAGCAATGTGAGCTGCAATAAAAGCTAGAGTACCATGCGGAAACCTGGTGCAGACTTGCGATCGTTCTATTGATACAAGGTCATTAAATGCTGGTGGCGCTTACTGAAGCTTTTTTCTTGCTACGAACAGGTAGAAGCGCGTGACGAAGGTATGCTGACTATTCGTCGGAGACATCTCAAGACACTGCAGAATCTCCCACTCCATGGGACCGTACTGCTCCGACGCCACCCAGTCAAACATGTGGACTCGGTTGCTTGGACTACCGAACGTCATGAAGAAGAGCAGTCCGTCAGGCCTGAGAATTCGCGCCAACTGCTGCATGCTGCTGTTCGCGTCACTAAGGTCATCGGGTGAATCAGGAGTCACAAGCTTCCAATTTGTTTCCACAGCCTCCGTCTCGGGCTTGAGTAACATCGCGTCTAGGCAGCCTTTGTCGATCACGCAGTCAACGGAGTTTGACTCCCATTCCTTCATCTGTGTCAGGTCAGCCTCCACAAAGCGAACACCCCACTCATTTTTCTTCGAGCGAGCCTGCATTTTCTGAATCACATTGGCAGCGTAGTCCACAGCAACCACGTCCGAATACCCATCCAACGCCATTTCTGCTGGCAAACGACTCGTGCCCGTGCCCGCAATCAGCACCCGTGCGGTCTTGGAAATGTTCGACGCTAGCTGTTCGCGAATGTGCGAGTACTCGCAGTACCAATCAAATTCGCCTTCCGCCTCGAATCTCGCCTCCCAGTAGCTCTTTTTGCACAACCCCATCAACGAGATCTTGCCCGCATACGGTCTCACCAGTTCAGCTCCTGACGCAACATCTTTTGTCGTCCAAGCAACTGAGAAAAGTTGCTGCTGCTCCATGCAAAAGAGTGGCATCACCTTGAGATTGCTCTTTTGATCAGTTTCCCGCAAACTATCCACAAACACGTAAGCATCCAGCCACGACAGCTCCAGATCATGGTGCGTATTTACCTGGACCCGAGCGTATTGAGCACATAGTACGACATGTCGTCCGAAGTCGCTCCGAACCTGATAGAAAACGCCAACAAGTGGAGGTTCCTCACCACTCTGGCCACTTCTTTTCCCTCCTCGCTCTCCTCTTGAGTCTCCAGCTCGCGTTGATCTTCCTGCACCACGTCCCCAACCATCTTGTTCATCTTGCGGCGTAGGTCTCCGTCCTGTCTCAGCTGCGTCTGCGCGTCCAGAACCGACTGAAAAGCCCACTCGTGGCCCATCCGCAGCACTTTTCCCGCCTCTGGGAGCGGCATCGTGGCCGCCACGCGCAGTTTACGGCGACTGGCGCCGGTTCGAGACGCCTCCGGAGCCGTTTGTGAGGTCGCCACGGCGTCCAGATCGCTCCAATCGCCCTCAAACTCATGGACACAGTCGTAAATGCTCTGGTGCAGATGCTGCGGCGCGTTGTAGTGCTGCAGCTGCGGCAGATGCAGCGCCAGCCACGCCTCGGAGTGCATGGCGGACGCTATGATACACGATTGGCATTATTGGCGTCCGTCGGGGGCTCAACCAGACGACGATTGGATGAAAAGAGAAGAGCTATGTGATTCGCTGATATTATGGTAGGTTCATTTGGATTGGATGAAAAAGGAAGTTAGTCGAATTAGATAGTTGAGAGCTTTAAGGGACACGCATCGAAATGGAGGCAAAGATCGGAGTAAACGTTGGCGGCGTCACGAAGCTGCAAGCGCTTTTCCGAGGCAACAAGAGCCGTCGCGTGCATGTACAACGCGCAAGGCAAAATTTGCGTGCGTTTCCATGCAGTTTGGACGGCTCTAGACGGCTAAACACCGAGTGTTTCTCTCATTTTTGACTCTTTTGCTGTGTTTCATGGCAATTCTGACGCAGCCTGGTCCCCGTTTGTACCGGCGAAGATGGAGGCGGTCCATGCAATGCTGGAGGTGGCCAATTTGCAGGCTGGGGAGACGTTGGTGGACGTTGGCAGTGGGGATGGCCGCGTGGTCATCGAAGCGGCGGTCACGTGCCCAGAGCTGAAGCGAGCGCGGGGCGTGGAGCTGGACGAAGCTCTTGTGGGGCTCTCAAGGCGCAGAATCATTGAGAGAGCAATGGAGGAGGAGAGAAGTGAAGGCCCTGAGGAGGAAGTGACGCAGGAGAAGATCAGCGACAAGGTCGCGGCTTTGAGAGAACGAGTCGAGATCGTCCACGCGGACTTTATGACAGTTGACATGCACGATGCAGACGTCGTGGTGCTCTTCTTCTTGCCGCATGAGGAGATCGCGCGGAGGCTACAGCAGAAGCTGCGCCCGGGGACGCGGGTCGTCACGTACGTGTTCCAGATCGCACAGTGGGCGCCTGAAAAGGTGGTTCCGACTGTGCCCTTCATGACGGAGAAAGGATCGTCGTCTATCTATCTGTATCATGTGCCTCGAGATTAATTTATGCGAAGCTGTCTTGAGTTTCTTTCTTGTTTTATAAGACAGCGAGAAGACGCTCACTAACGGCATTGTGCTGGATAAAGCCCAACTATTTTAGGTGGAATTGATATGCTCGACTTGCGCTTCTTGTCTGCATTGCAGGCGTCTGATGCAGTGCACTACTAAATCAACACTTCAGCCGACACAGAGTTCCCAGGAAAGGTTTGAATAATGGATGTCGGCTATGGAATCTGCGGGCACAAGAACTCGTTCTCGACTGGCGTGAAGATTGGCAACTATGTGGAGGATCGCATCGGTGCTGAGTTGGCTCGCAACAGCTCCGTCAAGCCTATCAATAAGCACTCAGAGTACTTAGCAAGCTTCATCAGCCCTCGTGATATGCCGGACAAGTGCGCATATGCACCGGCTGAAAACCTGGTGGAACGAAATATGCTTCGTCAAGGACTCTCGTATGACCTCATCTTCGAGCACGGCCGAGCGCATATCCCGACAGCTGCAGAGCAAGCGACTAAGTTCACCCCGGTTTCGTACGACATTGGCAGCGGTTTACCTGACTATTTGAAGGGTAGTACCCCGAGCAACGAGTCTGCACGATTCAAACAACTAGAGAGCAAGAGGGCGCGCGAAGCACGTGATCAGCGTCGGACATACCTTTCCACCTCACAGGCAATCGTTCCAGCGTTCGCAGGTACCAAGCGTTAACCTACGTTGCAGCGGCACAATAGATATAAACCCTTTCTTACCCTTTATCTCTGCGTACACTACTTACTACTACTGTAGTAGTAAAGTCTTCACACAATAGTATCATAGGCTGTGCTAAGGTGGAAATCTTGTACATGTGAATGCGTATAGATCCCAGTTCCACGAAATCGGGTCGTTGTTGAACCCGTCACTTACGATCTTGCTGGGCTGCTCAATCAAAGTTCAATCCATTGCAGCCATTTCCTCGCCGATGAGAGCAATGAGGTCCGGAGGCAGATCACAATCCCTCATTTGTTTCTCAAACTCTGCAAAGTTTCGCGATGGATTGCAATAATCTTGGTTGGCCCTTGAGTTCCTGCTGCTGCCCTTGTGTTCTTGTGTCGGCGTAGCCGTACTGGGTTGCTTCATTAGCTTGTCGGTAAGTCCACGCCATTGAGATGAAAAACAGGTTAGCGTCTTGGTTTCCATGAGATGGAGGCACATGGATAAAGCAAGCGCGAGACCTTCGGCTATATCAATTACAATACAGTGAAAACGGCGTTAGTAGATGTGGCAATTGGGAGTCTAGCTGCATGCACCGTACAGGTCGAGGTTCCTCGACACAGATCTTCAATCAAGACCAGCGACGTTTGTGTCATCGCCGAGAAAATATGACTCATCTCTCGCATCTCGGTCATGAAGGTCGAATACCCATACAATTGCTGGTCGTACGCTCCAGTACGCAAATAAATTGCATCAAACACCGGCAGCACAGCTTCGTGACAAGGTACGAAGCAACCAAGCTGATTGAGCATAACTACAATGCCCAACAGCTGCAGAAGACTCATTTGGGTGGACTCCTGATCTCCATCGAGAAGCAAAAATGATTTCCCGTCGTGGCCTGAGAACTCGATGCTTACTTCGTGGTCGGATTCGTCTGTAACACTGGCACCGCTTGTTGAGTTCTGCATGAAGGGATTGAAAATGCCGCGCAGACGGAGAAAGGAGCTGTCGACTAAGTCTGACGTAGTGGCACGAACAAACTGGTGGTTGTGTGAGACTAGAGCAAAGCTCACTAAAACATCCAGCTCAGCAGCGCGAGACGCTAGCTCGTTCAAACTTCCTTGAAAGTGTTCTTGGAATTTCACGGACAGGAAGTCGATCAAATTTGCCTCAGCATCTTCGTAGTTTCGCTTCAGCGACTTCCACTTCGCCCCTAGTGAATCGATCGTCGGCGTCGAAAAGCGTACACCTGACGCTCTTGATGCACGAATTACGCTCAGACCCTTCCCGCTCTGTTGTTGAATCCGGTGACTATCTTGACGAGAAACGCGCAGAACGATTCCCATTCTAGAGATATTACTCTGCTCGTCATCGGCATACACTACTTTGATTCGGTCCTCTACTATGCAGAGCAAAGCTGCGACCTGGATTAGAGTTGAGGCAAAACAGTGAAGTCAATACTCCACAGTAAAATGTTTAGTTAGTTTTTCAGGCTTTTCAACGGAAGGCACGAACCTGCTTCACCGCTGCTGAAACTTCCATCTCACACTCACGGATTTGAGTGCGTAGATCTTGCAGTTGTAAGGTTGATGACTTTATCTCCCCTTCGCTGTCAATCTCCATTGCATCTGGAGCAAACTCGTCTCCGCGTTCTACACCGCCGATCATTTCTTGAACCAAGTCGCAAAATGGCTGTAAACTTCCCGATAATAGTTGGTAGATTGGACGTAGGCGTGTGAGGAACAAATTCTCGAGCTTGGTCGCAAGCTCTGCATCAACCAAGCATTTTTCCAACAGAACTGAAAATTCACGGATCCACACTTCAAGACCACTAAAATCCTGCCATAATCACCATGAAGTTCTCTAAGAATGAAATCACCGCGCGCGAACTCAAATTTACAGATCGTACCGACAAGGACAGCTTCGTGTCCACAGAATTATCCGCTTTCCCACATCCCCAAGAAATGAAGAGCGACAATTCACGTTCATAACTTTGGACGTGCTGAAAAAGACTCGAAAGTTCCCACAATACTGGGTGGTCCTCCGACACCGCCGATACGACTGCTTCCACCGTATCAAATCGCTCGTTTAGCACGCCCGAGTCGACGCAAGGACACTCCAGCCACTGGAAATGAAAATTAAACGTCGCATTATTTAGTTTTGCGTGAGCGTAGGAAATACACACTGAAACATGATAATTTTACCTGCTTGAGGCATTGGCGACCTCGTTTAGTGCTGCAAGAAGGAGCTAAAAGGTTGAGAAGAGACGGAAAGCGGGCTTTTGAGGCTCCAGAAGCCACAAAAACTTCTCTAGCCGAGCTGTTGAGTCTAGCATCATGAAATAATCAGGAGGACATGTCAATGGAGTAAGACTATACCGTAGCACGTACTGCATCGCTTGGTCTCTTTTGACGTGTAGCTGAGACCGTTGAATGGTGTTTGCGTCAGTGTTTCGGAAGACTGACGTGATAGACAATGGTGGACGCGTGAAAAAATGTCCACATAGGACAGTCTGTATTTGAGTTTAACTAGCTAGCAGCTCTCACGGATGCCGACGCGGTCTAGATGAGGTTCTGCAGCTCGATCTCGTGCCGCGCGAGTTCGCGCAGCATGGGCTCGTCGAAGTACTTGCTCACGTTCACGTCCTCGCTCAGTCCCTTGCGGCGGCGAGTCTTGACCATGAACTCGCGAGCGAGGTCGTTCACCGGAGCAGGCTCCAGAGGGCGAAGAACGACGTTCGTGTCCAGCGGGTCGCCCGGGACCACCGCCCAGTGGTCAAACACTTGTGTGATGAAAGCTTGGCCCTGTGTGAACACACGCAGGTCTGTCTCCAGTCCGAACGACTCGATCACTGGCACGAAACCGCGCACCGTGTACAGCGGAGAACCTGCCTTGGGGGCGTCGTGTGTGATATGCCCACGCCGACGACTCAGCACCTGGTACAACGAGGATACTGTGTCGGCAGGGCACTGAATCTCGAGCGCGTACATCGGTTCCAACATGCGCGGTGTAGCAGTGAGGAAGGCCGAGTAGGCCACACGGCGCGCCGTGGGGATAACCTGGCCGCCGCCGCGGTGAATCGGCTCCGATGCAATGGTAGCGTCCAGGATCTTGAACTTCGTGTTGCGGATCGGCTCGTCACATAGCGGACCTTCACGACAGCTCCACTGGAATCCCTGTACGATGCTGTCTTTAATCATACCGAGGGAGGACTTGTTCACCTCAGTGGCCAGTGTATCGTCAAGCAAAACATTGGGTCCGTTGCTTTCCGGTCCAAAAGCCCACACGGAGCGAGCAGCAAGAGCATCCCACTTGTAATTCGTCTGGAAGAAGCTGGCCACGTCCTTCTTGCTCATCTGTTTATTCCATTGCATAACACATAATATCATGAGTCATCTGCAAGCAGCGATGTAACCAGCATTGTTATACGTACATCGAGCTTGATAGCGCCAGACTCGATATCTTGTGATAATCCCGCATCCAGAGGCTCGGAGATCATGGTGATCTTGTTCTTCTGGTTGGGAGTCTCGGCAAAGCACCTGGATCAGGAGAACATATATACCAGTCAGCAGTTGTTCATACTGACATTAGAGCAGAATCCAAGAAGCACTTACTGCACAGAGGACGTCTCGGCCACAGTCTCGCAGAAAGCGACGACGGGGTCGGCTACCTTGATTTCAATCTCCGAATACATCCGTCGCAGGTCGTGTAGGATGCAGTCTGCTGCCAGTTCTCCAGTGCAAAGGATCACGTGCTCACCACTCTCCTCCACCTTCGTGCGAACAAGTGGGTAACTCTTGCTGATTTTCCGCAGGCCGTCGAGCATTTTCGGCAGCTCGGCCGGATTCAACGGCTCGACAGCCAACTTCATCACGGCCGTCGTGCCAAAACCGATGTGAATGGGTCTGAAAATGCCGACCTCCTCGTCTTGCAGCAGATCCTCGTCAGCATCTGTGATCGTAGCACTCTTCGTGATTGAAGAGTCCACGCCCTCAAGCAAGACCCAGTTACCTGCAGGAATGCGGTTCACCTGGATCTTGTAGCGTCCTTGTGCGATGCAAACACTCTCAATTGTCCGCGTGCACATGTCTTCGTCATCTTCAGCACTATAGGCTTCTCCGAGCACCTTCACATCCTTGTTTTCCCGAACTTCACCGGAATACACACGACCAAACGCACTGAACGTGGTGCCATCGGGCGATGAGTACAGTTTGACAATGTTGACCATCAATGGCGCCTTGGGATCGCACGACTGGATACCCCGCACGATGCTCATCTCGGAGGATTGGTTGCCAGTGTAGATGCTCTCAAGCTTTGTCTTTGCCGTCTCCAGCGGAGACGGAACGTGGTTCACGACCATATCCATAAACCCGGTCGTAACGTTACCGAAGAATTTGCCCAGCACAAGTTTCAGCAGCGGGCGCGGGTTCAGGTTTAACTCCTCCTTCCTCAAACGAAGGCCCATGGCACGCAGCGACGACGACAGCTCCTTCGGGTCACCGTTCAGCACCTTCGAGTACATCTTATACAGTGGCTCCAGGACAAACTGGATGAACGACCGCAGAGCACCAGGGTACGGCTATAGACACAACATAAAAAAAATCAAGCACGTCAGTCAATCGCAACGCAAGGCACGTCAGTACTCTCAAACTTACCGATTTCTTCGTGAACGTCCGCGTTTGAGGGTTGAAATACTTGTCGCCCCAAAATCTCGCCGCCAGTGCGGACGGGGGAACACCAGGGTACGTCTCTGCGTAAATCTGCGCAAACGACTCGAGCGTAAAGCTCCATCCATGCTGTCCCGACGCAAAGCACACGTTGCCCAGCTCCGGCGACAAGCGCTTCTTCTCCCGGTCCGCCGGCGTGTTGGCGTCAATGATGGCATTAACCTCCTCAATCGTGTGCAGCAGCTTAAAGTAAGCGTCGGCAGGGGGCAGCTTGAGCTCAATAATGAGTCGATCCACCTTGTTCACCACCAAGACAATGGCTACATTCGCCCGCAACGCAGCCTTCACCACTCTCTCCGTCTGCACAACAACAACAACAAGTCAAAAATCTCCCCCCACCTCATAAAAAAAAACACTTCTCCTACATTCATCATGACGCCTTCAATTGCGTCCACGACGAGCACCGCGCCGTCCGCAACCTGCAGCGCCGCCGTCGTCTCGTCTGAAAAATTGACGTGTCCCGGACAGTCCAGCACGTTGAGCAAATAGTGTTTCCCTCTGCTGGTGGGCAGCACCACGGACACGGGCGTGCTCTTGATGCTGAGCTGGCGTTCCTGCTCGTCCTTCCTTGTGTCCGTGAACCGGGTCTCGTGGGTCGGGTCCCACTTGTCCTCATGGGTTTGCTGCACCAAAAGGTCCGTGAAGAGCGTCTTCCCGTGGTGCAGGTCCCCGAGGACCGCCACATGTCGCACGAGCTGCGGATGGTCCATGAGGCTCGTGAGAAAGTGCGTCGAGTAGGACGTTTGGGGGACGTTTTGCTGGAGGACCGAGAAGGACTTGGTCTTGACCGGCTCAATGATGGGCGTCTCGATGGACTGAGCGTCCTCCTCCATCACGAGCGTCTCGGCGTCCCCGTAGACCTCGTGGGCCTCGGGGTAATACTGTTTGTCCTCATGGAGGACGATGGCCGTATCTTCGTCCTGACTATGCAGCGCCAGAGCGTCCACTTGGCGTCCCGCATCGTCCACTTGCTCGTCCACCTGCTCCTGCTCGCTCTCCGAGTCGGACGAGGCCTCGGACGCGCTGCTCTGCAGCTCCGGGCCAATGTAGTTGCCGAACTCGTCGTACAGAGACTCCTCCATACTGGAAATGGGGCGCGGCCACCGGATTGCAAGACTGTGAGTGGTGGAAAAAGGGGGAATTAACTGATTGGATGAAAAAGCGAATGAAAGAGGAGGACGCTGGAGGACACTTTTTTAGAATTCGAGACAGCACTCGGCTTCAGCGTATTGTGCTGTTGCGGTGGGAAGGTAGCGTTTGGGCTGACGTGATGGACGTTTCTGCTTGGAGGTTGGTGCAGAGCTTGGTGTTTGGATGGAACCGTAGTGCAAAGTGGACACTCTTGTGGACACTTGACTTCGAGGCACGAGGGTCTTCTTCTCAAGTGTCCACACGTGAATGGAGCCGTCGACGCCGCCAGAAACCAGGCTGGAGCCCGAGCAACTCACTGCGAGAGCGCTGATGCTCGCGTCGTGGGCTTGCGGGATCTCGTAGACCAGCTCGGTGCCTGCGTCCTCGTGCAGCTTCCAGAAGAGAATTTTGCCGGCGGTGGTGCCGCCCACTGCGTACTTGCCATCGCTGTCAAAGTACCGGACTTGGCCTACCGTACGGATCTCCATACGCCAGAGCCGCTCACCGAGAAGATTGAACTGAAGCAGCTCGCTCTGCACTGTCACGCACACGTACGACTTGTTGTCTGCGGCGAACGAGATCGATGAAATGCCCAAAGAGCTTGCTTCGACCTGGTTGTGTAGCACCGCCCCACTCAAGTTGAACAGGTACACCGACCCGTTTCGAGTTCCTGCTGCAGCGTAATGGCCGTCGCGACTGACGTCCAAGCACAATACGGACTCTTCGCAGTCCACGAACGTTCGAATGGGAATAGCGACGATGTGCCTTGATGTGTAGCGCCACATTTTGATCGTTGAATCCCACGAACTCGTAATGAAGCGATCCTGCAGCACACGGATGGCAGAAATCCCATCCGTATGCGCCAATACTTTGTCCAGCACCAGCCCTGTCGTCACTGAGTGCATGTACACGCTGTTGTCCCATGACCCGACGAACACAACACTTTCGTCAGGCGAGATATCACAGCACGACAGCACATATTCGCCCGATATATCGCGGAATTGTGCTACATCCTGGGTCGAGGAGAACTTCAGGGAGCTGTCTTTGCTTGTCGTGAATAAAACGGCGTCGTCCTTGGAGAGAACAACACTTGTGACTTCTCCTTTGTGCAACTGGCAGGCTGAAATCTGCTTCCAGCTCCATGAAGCCGACAAACTGTACTTGGTCCTCAACCTGGATCTCCATCTCCATTTCTTGGGAGGCTTGCCTGAGTTTATACTTCCCCATAACTGCGTGGAAAGGCCTTCGATGGCGAGTGGTAAACGTTTCCACGGGGTCTGGAAGCACAACAGGCTATACCTGTGCCGGTTTCTCCGGTGGCCACTCAACATGTCCGCGCCCTCTAATTCATCGTCCGAGTCTTCGTAATCTTCAAATGCACTAACTGTAACTTCTCTCCGATGTTGATGTCGAAGATCAGATACGCCATCGAGAGGATACGAGACTCTACAGATAGGAGGAACTAGGACGCGCGGCGACAGGAGCAAATCGGGAGTAGCCACTTCAATCTTCCCTTCACCTTCATTTCTAGACGGATGCGGCGCAGAGAATAATACCTTCGGAGTCTGGCCAAACTCCTGTATCTGTGATTCTAATGAGCATTTTTGTACGGGATCGTCGATAGCTTCAAGGTCCACTGATCCCTCATACGATAAATAGTAAAATACTGCATGACCACAAACGCCAAACAAACGCGTTAGCACTAACTCTCCACTCCCTTGCGAGAAGATGTACGTACAGTTATTAGCCTTGATAGCCTCCTCGCCCTGCTGCTTGTAACCAAAGATTAAATCGATCCAATGATGAAGATGGTCTGATACATAATCACTCTCAAGCGCTGCCCGATTCTTCCGGACGAACTCGACCGCATCACCGTGAGCCCACGGCGGAAGCTCCACGTCATCAACGCGGTCAAACGTCTGCGTAGCTCCTAAATCTAGGTGTTTGCTGTTTTGCAACCACTCGTCTGCCGGAAACGTGTAGTCAAAGAACTCAGGGATAAGCTCTTTCACGTCCGTGTGATTCGATATACAGCCGTCCCAGGTGACTTTGATGCTGCGGAACAAGCGATCAGGTGCATCGAACTTTCCACTCTGTAAACACAACATGTACTCCGGAACCTTGCGCACTAGGAAATACAGCACGTAGCCGGGAGTTGAGTAATGCGTGCCGTACAAAAATGGAGGTGGCATTCCCTCAGCCTCCTCGTCGCGGGGCATCATTTCGTATCTTGCCTTGAAATACTCGAGACGCTCTTGGTTCAGGGCACCGACGGGCTTCGAGAGATCTCTGAACACTTTGGGGTTACCCAAATTGAGTTCTTCGCTTGTATAGTCACGTAAAATCCATGGGAAAACAGGGTACTGCGTCAGGTCGTTGCGAGTTCGGCCAGAGGCGTTGTTTAGAAACAGCAAATAATCAAAATTCGAGAGCTCTCGACACTGCCACTTGCGCATCATGAACTGCAGGTCCTTGCGTCGGCAGCGCTGTAACTCTGGCTGACCCACCATTAGCGCATAGAAATCATCGCGCTCCTGGCTAGATTTAAAGGAGAAGAAGAAGCTGTCACCGTTGCGCAAATAAACCTCCAAGCCTGTCTGTTGTAGCAAGTAACGGCGCTTGTAGACTTGATCCACGTTCGTGTACTCCCAGTTCAGCACTGGATCGAACACATTATTTAACGGTGCCGGCTGGAAGTACAGCCGCAGTGTCGTCAGCATGAGACAGCCTGGAAACTTGAGCAGGGGCTCGATCCGGTCCGCAACGCAGCCTTTTTCCATCAGTAGCCGTTCTCGGAAGTCGATCAACAAGCTCGGGTCAAATGCATCGGTTAGTCTCGGCGCGAGAACAGGAGCCAGCAAGGTCTCTTCTTCCGCCTTGGTCACCATTCGACGCGGCAGGTTAGCCACTTCGTAGATCACGTGAATGCTCGCAAGGAACGCTTCAAGCGTCGTGTGTTGCAGCGTGAAGATGTACTTGGCTCGCATTTCCCCATTCAAGCTGCTGCTACTGGCGTTGCTTCGAGTGCCACTGGTGCTGCCAACCTCCACGCTGTCGCAAGTGTCCTTGTACACGTACGGGTGGTCGATGCCTCGCTCTCGCATCTCAACCACCTGCTTGGTCTGGAACGTCACGTACACGATGGGCTCCTCCACAGTCTCATTGGCAGCCAGCACGAAGCACTCAGCCACGGGCTCCGCAGTGAGGCAGCGGAACGGGAAGCGCAGGATCGGCAATTGCAGGTCTTGAGGCACGAAGAACAGCCCACGCGTGCAGACTTTGATCCTTCCAGGCACTTTGCGATGTGTGAGGGCATTGGGCTCCAAGTATCTGCACGCACTGTGGTCCTGCAAGCAGCAGCAACGGCCTTAGCACGGCATAGTTGATATCAATTGGCAAGATCTCCGTCCTACGTCCAGGAAAAGCTCGCCGTCCTCGAGCAGCAGCAGGCTGAAGCGCGTCGTCTGAGCGTTCTTGTTACTGCGACGACGACTGTGCATCGCTGGCAGTCGCGTACTTGGGTTTGTCTAATCTAATAACCGTGATTAAGTGTTTTAAACTCCCATGTATGTTAAATTTCCAGGTTTGTTACAGCTATGAAACTTTACTTTGCTCTGATAACTTTAATGAGCTTTTGTTTGTCCTACACTATGTAGTGGCTGTGGAGATACCTGCAGGAGGTGGCTGGATTGAGGTCCTCTGGGTCGTGAGCTGCACTAGCCTTTCACCCGCAGACGCTCCTCCTGTCTGACTCGAAGGACCCGAAACTGGTGATCTCCTCTTCGACCTCAGGCACTGACGGCAGCACGCACGAGGCCGCCGTGGGGGCGGAGCTGGAGCGCGTCCGAAGCGGCGGCGTGTTCGTGTAGCACTCGCCCTCGCCCACGTACGTGAGGCGCGTGAGCGAGTGCACCCAGTTGCGCTTGGCGCTCTTGGAGTCTGCTGTGAGGATGACGCGCTCGCCGTTGGCTTTGATCACGTAGAACATGAGTCCGATCTGCGTGGGCAGCGACGCGCCAAACAGCGCCAACTTCTTGTGCATGGACAGCGTCTGGCAGTCCTGAACCCGCAGGATCGTCAGCTGCGCCTTGAGCCCAGAGTTCTTGGCAGCGTGCGCCGCCGAGCTGTACATTTCCAGCCGGTGGCCGCGCAGCAGGCAGTAGTAGCGTCTGCTCTGAAAGAACGGCGCGTTCACGGGCAGGCTCAGGAATCCCTGCTCCAGGATGGTGTGCTCTGGCTGGCCGGCGAAGCGTGACTCGCGGTGCACGAGCTGCTTGGCCAGCGTCTCCATCTCGCCCAGCTCCTGGGCCGAGTAGTGGTAGCTGGCCTTCTCCTCTGCACTGCACTCGGGTCGCTCGAACTCTTCGGCGTCGCGCTCCACGAAGCGGACGCGGCGCTGCTTGCCGCTGGTGTCCTTGAGGCCGATGGCTTCGATGTACGAGCTCCACTTGACGGCCAGTGGGGACTGGGACTTCTTGAGACTGGGAGGAGGAAGCGGCGACACGGGCGTGGCCAGACGCACCACGACGGCGCCGAAGGGCGACTTGCGGTGCGCCTCGTTCTGCTGCTTCTGGCACTCGTCGTCGCCGCCGTGGCTCAGGTCGAGCCACTTCTTGAGGTGCGAGCGGCGAGACTCGCGGCGCTGGTTCTCGCACTCGAGGCGGCGCGCTTCTCGGACGAGGCGCATGGTCCAATGCGTGGGAATGGAGAGACTATCGTCGTGCGGTCGAAACGTGAATGAGGCCTGTGCGACTCACAGGCCCTGCTCTTGAAGAAACCTGTATAAAACAAGCTTACAAAAACCAAGTGTACTTATGTCAAGATCTCTTAATTCGGCATACACAATCTGGCAATTTCAACCCTTTGGATCGAGACGGCCATCAAAAATCCTGGCGACGAGTGCGCCTTCGCAGCTGAACCAGAATTTCTCGCGAGAGAATTAACAGTCTGCAGTCTGCAGCTGTGGCGAGGGGGGCGGTGTAGGCTCGAAAATTGGCGAGCGTTTCGTCGAGTGTACACCGCTTTTTTCTTCTACATGTACGTTATGGTATTTATGACCAATCGCGCAACTTCTCTTCTTCGTGCTATCGCTGCTTCTGACCTTGAACATCCGCATTTGGTCATTTGCGCATCCCCATGTGCGGAACTTCCCAGAAAAGTGCGACTCGCGTGTCTCCGCTCAGGTTGACTTGGTTTGAGTATTGGGCCTGATTCCACAGGACTAAAACCAAGGCACATCCATGCAGCGCACCATCTTCAATTCTGAAGCGGCCATGATCGACAACATTGTTGTCACAAGGCGGCACTGCCAGAGCTTGGCCACGAATATCGAGACTTGTAGCAGCCTGTATTCGAAGCTATTAGGCGCGCTGTTGACGCTGAGGGTTTCGGCGTTTATCTGCGGCCTTCCCGCGTCGAAATGCAACGCTGGCCTACACACCACCAGCACAGTGCTGTAAGCTGCAGCAGCAGTGGCAACACTCC
The DNA here is from genome assembly GCA_024679135.1 of Phytophthora foliorum. NCBI lineage: Eukaryota > Oomycota > Peronosporomycetes > Peronosporales > Peronosporaceae > Phytophthora > Phytophthora foliorum. The sequence continues at coordinate 11,542 of JAHWLE010000320.1, read as the reverse complement.
ATTCGTGTCTAATACAGACGCAAACGTCTACATCGAAGTGTAGTCGAGAACTACTGTACAACAGCAATTCGTTGCCACCGCGCTAGTCACGATTGCGGCACCGCCGATCCTTTCGGGCTCTATATCGCTCAATATAGCACTCAGCTTAGCTGTAGGAAAACAATGCTTGGAAGGGAATTGGCAGCACTTTCACCGATGCTGAACATGTTTGGGCGCAAGCCTGCCTTAAGCCAACAGAAAATACAGGAGCCCCGTCCCTGCCAGCCACAAAACGTGCACGCTGAAACGGCGTGCAAGTTGCCGTCAGCAGCGAGCGCTCGAACTAGAGTTGCTTGAGTTGACTTTTGTTAGTGCTCGATTGGTGCGCCCAAGACTCTGCGCTTTGATCAAGGAGCTCAAGATTTGTGAGACTCCAGGTCTCGAATGTTGGCTCGAATCTCGACATGGATTAGTCTGATATAGACTAATTTTAAGCTAATGTTGAAAGCTAAAACGTCGCCCATAATTCAAATGTAATTCCATCGTATCATTCGCGCCTTTTTCCATGGAGGCGCCGCCCGCATCCGACGACGAGCAGCAGCTTGTCGTGAGCCACGTGAACGCCGGCGTGCAGTTCGTTGATGATCTCGTGCGCGACGACGAGCGCGATGCGGTCGTGGAGCAGCTGAATCTGCACGGGAACTCGATCCAGTCCATGGACGGACTCGAGGCCTTCACGGGGCTCGTGGAGCTCTGTCTATCGAGCAATTGCATGGACGAGGTCGCCTTCCACGCGCTGCAGCCGCTCGTGCAGCTCCGGGTACTGGATCTGTCGGCCAATAGGTGTCCGAGACGTACCGAATTGATACAGTTTCTTTCAAATAGCTGACTGGAGTTGTGTCCATGGACAGCATCTCATCAACTTTGGGGTTCCCTCAATTGCCACGTCTTGAGGAACTTTCGATGGCTCACAATTGGTGACATTTTAAATGACAATGATGCAGGTATTTTTTTTTAATTTTACTGACGCGTTCTTGTTTGTCGCAGTTTGAGAGGCTTGGAAGGATTGACACGGCCGATCAAGTTCCCCAAGTTGCGATATATGGACCTTCGTGGGAATGAAATTGCAGAGGTTAACAATCTGCTGTCGTTGCAGCGTCTGAAGGTGACTCTGTTGTTCAGAGTTGAAGATTGTGCTGTGTCTAACGGTGATTTTTGGCTTTTGATAGCGACTTTCGCACGTCCGCCTTCAAGCGGCAAACGGCGACCAAGCAAACCCAATCTGCGACCTTGACGACTATCATCACGCTATTATCAAGGTACGGAAGTGGCTGTTGTGCTGTAGGATGCTTGCTTAAGTGACTTTTGTCATTGCCAATGATAGATGCTACCCAAGCTGGAATTGCTGGATGAAGAAGAGGTGGAATTCCTGAAAGAAATGGGCAGTCTGCACATGCCAAAGTACCGCTCGCTCATGCGGCGAATCGTTGAAACGAAGCGCCACCCTAGCAAGAGTCCACGCGATGTTAAACGAGAACCGGTAACGCCTGAGCAACACGAAGGAGATCGACCACAATACCGACAACAACCAAGTAACCAGCCCAACTCCGGTCGATTCCGGACGCCACCGCTTAAAATTCAAACAGGCGTGAACGTACAAGAACACACGGGTCATGAGCAGGATCAAGGAACTCGTAGGGAATTGAAGAAGACGCCTTTGCCTCAAGAAAAGTCACAGGCTAAACAACCTGAGCAGGAAGCGCAACAGCGGCTTGTTGTGAAAGATTGCAGCACAAACACAGAGATTGATTTGGAGAAGGACATCTTGAAGCGTGAGCAGATCATCGGGCTGAAAGAGACTGAGTTTCTCGAGAAGGAAAAGAGTTTCCTCATTAAGGAGAACGAGTTCTTCCTCAAGGAGAAGGATATGCAGTCGCAAATCGCAGATCTCGAGCAAAAACTAGATGTTGCCGAGGCCCGAACAACAAAAGCGGAAACCACTGTGCTAGAAATGTCAAATCACCTGCTGCAAAAAGAAAAAGATCAAGCTACTGCAACTGCTGCGTCCGACGAATCGGCCAGTGCTGCTCAACGGTCCGAAAGCGATCAGCAAAAGGAATGGGATGCTACTCTTGGTCAATTGAAGGCATCGCATCAACAGGAGATGGATCTTCTCAGTTCCGAAAGGACTGAACTAGAGAAAAGAGCCGCTGCTCTGAAAGCAGACCTTGCCACCGCCTCCAAAAGACTTCGTGAAGCTGAAGATCGTTTGGAGCAAGAATCTACCGCAGTGGCGAAAAGTGAGAGTAAGGTCGATGCAATAGCCGGGGAACTGGACTTAGCTCGCAAGACGCACGAAGCCATGGTTACTCAGCTTTCCGATGAAGTCAAGTACCACAAGGACCGCACGGAGCAAGCTGAGAATCGCAGTGCGCAGCTTGAGAAACACGTTGTTGAGCTAAAAGCAAACGTAGAGACTGTCTACAACAAATGCATCGAAAAAGATGATGCGATTCAGCAGTTGAAAAAGAGCTTGGCCGCTCGACAGGATGAAATTGAAACACTGAGGTTGCAATATGCAAAAGACAGTGAACGCCAGGACAAGCTCCAGCAGCAACAACAAGATTTGTATGAAAGGCAGCTACAAGCGTCTATTATCCAAGTGGAAATGGAGTTTCGCAAAGAGCATCAGCAGTCTGCACAGAAATTTCAGTTGTTGCAGCGCAAGAATCAAGAGCGTTTGAAAGCGATTAAGCGCGTTCGAGAAGCATACCAAGTTAGCCTTCAGCGCGAAGCTGCTGCCAAAACAGAGGTCGAGAAGCTCCAGGCCATCCTGGCTGACGACAAGAAACAACTTTTCGTGGAAGATGCAAAGCGGTCTGATGCCTGCCAAGCAGAAATTCGCGAGGAGAGACAAAAACGCAAGGTGTTGGAGCAGAGATTGCTAGAAGAGCAAAAGAAGAATGCGCAAGTAGCCTTGTTTGATGCAGAGTTAGATGAACGGAGAGCTGAAAGTGAGAGGCTGCGTGGGGAAATTAGACTGTTAGAAGAGCAGCGGGAAGCCTGGAAGAAGCTGGAGGACGATCTTCGTGCTGCCTTAAAAGTCAAGGAGGTCATGCTCGCTGACCAGCTACGTCAGATTCAGGAACTGACCAGCGATCATCGGCAAGTTGAAATGCAGTTTAATGATGAAATGGCAGACTTCCAGGCGCAAATTGAAGATTTGGAAGCCGCGTTGGATGAAAGTCTCCAGAAGGCAGCCGAGGAGGAGGTTAAGAGCGAAACCCTCAGTGCTAAGCTTTCAGCGCTGGAGAGGGATGCACCAGAGAAGGAGAATAATCTGAAATCGCTTCACGCTGAGTTGGAGCAGAAAGTATCGGCATTGGAGTTTCTCGATCAGGAAATGCAACGGATGCGAACCGTTCTCGAAAACCAGGACGAACTATTCCAAAAGCGCATGCAAAAACATATTGAACAGCAGCGCGAAGCGATGGAACGTGTACGAGTAGGTGCTGAAGAAGAGCGTGAGCATCAGCTTCATGGGTGGGAAACCGAGCGTGGTGAAATGATGCACAAATACGAGGTGCTGGCAACTGAAATGGAGAATATTGCAGCTCAAAATGCAAAGCTGCGGGTGACGCTGGATCAGGAACGCCGTAAGACTGCCCAAAACGATCGCGATATGCGAATTTTGCTCGCACAGGTAAGACTGCAGTTATGATGGATTTGTGAGGCTGTTGCTCAATCTGACGTGAACTGTTGTTTGTGTGACCCAGATTGATCGTGAGCGTCAATCAAAGAAAGAGAACCTGCGGCAAATCAAGTCTCTGTTCGAACAATTGCAACGAGAATCGTCATAGTCTTCTCTAAACGTACAGCTGTGAACCAGTGTATCTGTAAGCATTAGGCGTGTTAAAATGAATCCTCGTCACTCCCATCCTCTGAAAAGTATTCAAGCTCCTCAGATTGAACCTCCTCCTCGCTCACATCCGACTCGCTTCGCAAAGCTCTTGTTTTCTTTGCGTCCTCTTCCGCTTCACTCTCCTCCTCCCTTTCAGCTGTTGTTGCAGTGACAGGAGCACCGTCGTCTTGAGATTCCTCACTACTATCTTGCTTAGTTGCAACAGTTCGTGTATCTGCTCCCGCTTCATCTTCGCTGCCGTCGCTCTCTGCTTCGTGAGTCACGAATGCTCCTCGGTTCGGATTCACTTCCAAACTCGTAGACAGCACCCGAGGCTGCGGTATTTCGTGCTCGTCCGACCGCGAAGCTTCAGCCACAGACGCTTTTGCAACAGATTCCTCCATCACGCTCTCCTCCAACTCACTCTCCGACACGTCCTCCTGCTTCTGCACACTCTCAACCTCTCGAGTTCCAGTCAACGAAGGCGCTCGCTGCTCCGTCTCCGCTGCTGCTGGTAAATTCTCCACCAGTCGATCCAGAAGCCGTTTCAACTGCGCTTCACTCACAACCCGCGGGTCCAAGAAGCGTCCATTGTCCTGCTGCAATTGGCGCGTGATCTGCTGAGTCTCCGAGCTCCGCGTGAGCATCGGGAGCTCCACAACGTGCAGCTTCCTGGCAGGCGGCAAAGTGGCTCCATCTCGATACACGTACAACGACGTGGAACTTTTCCCCATCGCATCCACGACGCCTGCCAGATCGTCCTCATACTCGAGCGCCAGCGTCGGGATCGGCGCAAACTTGAGGCCGAAGCGGGTGGGCACAATCATCTCGGATGCTCGACGGACACCATGCTCGCGCCGTTTCGTGACATGGCTACATTGTGTAAGATACACCTATTGTAACTACGAGTACCCCGTTGAAGTTGCGACTTGGAACAGCACAGCCTCAACCTGCCATCACCAGCAGCGACTATTTCTGGTGCTCTATATGCTCAACAGCTTCTCCTGGTGCCGTCATATTGCCGTGGGTTTGTGCGCCACGCTCGGCATTGATCCGAGTTCTTCCGTTCATTAAACTGAAGTGTAGCCATCTATGGCGGCGGTACGGCCCATCCCCTTGGGAGAGCGTAACCAGGGGTACGCCGTCGAGCAGCTCCTGACGTGGCACCACCAGCATTTGGACGCGGATTCTATTGCCTCGAGCGACTCAGAGTCTGATTCGGAAGTGTCCTCCTCTCCCGCGGACTCTTGTGACGTGTCCTCCGAAGAAGCGTCCTCCTCGTCGGCGTCATCCAGCGACTCGAGTGACCAGGACGACGAGTCGGACGCCGATTCCGTCTCGGATTCCGCTTCCTCCTCATCCGACGACGAGGACAATAGTGGACAATATTCGTCCGACGAAAGTGGACGTCCAGCTGAGACACTCGTGTCCCGCCGTCCATACCGTACAGAATCCAGCCTGGACGCCCCCAAAACTCTGACAAGAGACTTGGTGGACACTCTGGGGGACATGGCGCGCACCGACAACGTGGGCTTCATCGCGTGGCTCGTGCCCTCCACTGGCATCTGCACCATGCTCAGCACCGAGTTGCTGGCCTGCGTGAACCACTTCAGCTGCGCCGAGAACTTCCCGACGCTGTCGTACGCCGCCACGTTCAGGCCCGAGAGCTTCGCCTTCACGGGCGGCATGTGCCTCACCGCCATCTTCATCTTTGTGTCGGTCGTGCTCTTCTTCTGGTACTTGCAGCTGCGCACCAAGCCGCAGAAGCAGCAGGTGGACAATGGTGGACGTACTACGACGGTGGTGGGCTATGTGTTTCTCGTAGCGGGCGTCACGTCGGCGATTTCGCTCTTCGGACTCGCAGTCATGGACATGCGCACGTCTCATGACGCGCACCTCAACTTTACCATCGTCTTCTTCATCTCGGCATGGGCCATGATGATCGCGGTGCAGGTGGCCAGGAAGATCATCCTGCATGAAGATGAAACTGGGGCTGAAGGCAAGTCGGCGGGTCTTCTCGTGGTGCTGCGTCGACGCTCCTTCTGGAGATCGCTGCGTCGGTGGAGACGACTCGACTTCTTCACAGCGTACACTCTCGGCCGCCTGCTGCTCAACATCGGACTCGCGTCCACGTTCTTGTGTACGTTTTGGAGACTCCTTCGATACTTCACGATGTCGAGCTACTGATTTTGTTTGTGTGTTTTGCTTCTCAGTCGGACTCTTTTTCCTGTGTGCCAACGGCGTGTGGCCTAATCCGCTGGGTTTTACTGCTGGTCAGGAGGCCTTCTTCGAGGCGCTTGCGATCGTGTGTCAGTTGCTTTTCATGGGGACGCTTTCATGTGAATTGGCGCGGCTCGCACGGCTTGTCGAGCACCGCGACTACATGGAATTAGAGAGAAGTGAATAGAGCTAGGTGCTACTCGATGCCACAAGCCTAAACCGGTCAGTAGACTACACTTGCTGCTCGCTTCGTACTGTCTGGAGAGAAATGCAATCAACATTTATGTCTGCTGGCTGAGATACTCGACAAAGAGATCTCCAATGGCAGCAACAGCACACGGTCTCAAACGAGTGATCTTGATATACTGCCGACGGTGGCGTCGAGCCTCAGCCGTTGACAGCGGACGAGTGAGTCTGAGTTCACTGCTAACAGTGTGCGGTGGCATACGCAAGCCATCCGCCACTCCAGCATCCCGTTGGTGGACCAATAATGCCTCCACAATAGCGCTTGTGACCTCATCCAATGCCTGAAGGAAGCTCGTTTCAGCAGCAGGTGCCGCCTTCGTAGCAAGACCAGCCTTCACGGTCTTTCCAAAGCGAATAGCCTCGGTGATAGCATCCAGCGGCACTCCAGTTCCATCCGACATGAAATCCTCCGGTGTCAAGCGAAAAAGCGGGCTGTCCCATCGATTCTTCTCCACAGGCACCTCAAATCTGGCCTCAAGCTCCTCAAGCAGCTTGGGATCGAAGCGTTCTCCTCTCGCCGCATTCCTCTGCAATGCCACCTCCACCGGCGTATCCACGTACACCTACCAAAAGCTCACCAAACCATCAACAAAGCCTCCCATTGTCTGCTCAATTGACAGCTCGTCCTTACCACACAGTACGTGGTGCTCTCCGCCTTGGCCTTGCAGAAGAGTTCATATCTCTCGCCCTTGGTGTAGTTCAGAGCATCCAGCACCACGATCGTTTTGGTGTTTACCACCTTCTCCACGGCCGCTTTCAATGCACTACGCGTGTTCTTCTCCTCTCTACTATCTGCACTCAATGCACACAACAACCAAGTCACACATGAAGGCGAAAGCTCCCAGCCACCCATTCCAACTGTACCAGTATAGCCCTGCGTCTTGTCAACATTGACAGTAGCAGTCGAGATACACACAACTTTCTCTTCGGACGATTGGCGCTGTAGATAATCCACCAATGCAGTGGCCACCGCCGTCTTCCCAGCGGCTGGGATCCCACACACGACCACGAGAGGCATGACGCTCGATGTGATTCAAAAAGAGACTTTAGTGTAGCCATGTGTCACAAACCAGTGTAGCCATGTTAACCCCTTGAACCCCAGTCCCCCTATCTACCTAAACCCTAGATAGTCTAACGTGTATCTGCGGGTAAGGGTTTTCATACTAAACGCTATATGTTTTGATAACATGTATAATGGATTGCCACAGGCTAAGCCTATACCTCGACCACTAGGTCTCTCTTTATCGTGTATGCTTCAGTATAAATGCCACCAAACGTACACGGTTTCGGAGCTAATGTGTATGTTGCGCAAAACAAACGGCACAGTCGGGTGATAGAGTGATGGCAGCACCAGACACAGCCGTGTGCAGCGAGTGTATAGCCGATAACAACGAAAACAGATGCAATTGAGCTGGATGACGTGACATTTGGCAATACAAAAATTCAATATGAATGGATAAACCCAACTGGCTACACAGTCAGTCATCACCGCCTCCATCGCATGACGGGCCCGCCTTGGCGGTTGCGGACCTCTAGCCGTCGACTCATCACTTGATTGTTCGCCTCCCTGGGCTCTTTCTTCATCTCCATCTCTTTCTTCAGTCGCTTGACGGGCTCCAGGTGTGCGCGCGCAGATTGTCCGCTTCCTCCCCGCCTTTGGAAGCAAGGTGCCGTTGCGCCAGTCCTTGTGCCAAATGTCAAGCAGGTCATCGGTTCTCCATTCACGGCGTGACGCTTCTTCTCGCAGAGGAAGACACGCCACGCCATCGGCTTCTTGGATGCGGTCGGCAGCTTTCAATAGGTGGAGGAATCACCTACACGGACGTTGTCGGTGCCCTTGAGAGGCGAACACACCTTGCAGACTCTCGTGAGCCGCTTTCTGCCCAAATTATTGTTACCAGGGCGCCATTCATCGTTCTGAAGCGGCTGGTGAGCAGGCTTCCGCCCTCTGGCAGCATCCGTTGCCTTAGAAGGCGTCGTTTGAAGGATCTCGTTGCTCCGGAGGGTCTCTCAGTCTTCTTCGCGCAGCTGGCACAGCTCAAGGTGTAGCTGCTTCACGAACTTGACGTGGCTCAACTTGGGGAGGTTAGTGGTAGTGGCACGAGCAGCATTGTAGATGGTGTACGCGTTGATTATCGCTAGGTCGACGAGTCCGAGAAACAGTGACTTGTAGGTTCTTTGGAAGCTTCGGTGGCTTCTTCTTGTCTCCCTTCTTCTTTTTTGGAATGAGCTGTGTGCTGAGCCCTTGTCTGTCGGTACGCACGGTTCCGATGCTATAGAACCCCACTGTCAATAGCTGCATGGATAGCGGCACCGATGAGTAGAACCGATCCGTGACCACCAGTCGCATTTCACCGTTTTCAGGAGCGGTAGGACCGAACACTTGTTGTAGGTTGCGCACTACTGCTGCCGGGCCGGACTTGTGGTCCGTGGACGTTGTCTGTCCTGCTCTTTCCTTTTTACCGCAGTAACCTTCAAACCTGTATGATACACAATACATTTCCATTAGTAGGTATGGTACATGATAACACAACTTAGTGGTAAAAAAAAAAAAAGCGAGCGTGCCCGAAGACACACTCGCTACTCACCGAATACAGTATGCTGTAGTGGAGCAGCACAACACGAACAGCTTGGTGCCCCACTAGTGGGGCTTGTCCTTGAGGTACACACGCATCCGGTTGAAGGGAGCATTGCTTCGTCGAAGGCCACGATAGCAGGAGGTCTGAATCCAGCGCTAAACCGGTCCTGAAGCGCATCGATTACCGGCCGCAATTTCCAGGCTCTATCCTTGGTAGCCCGCTCATCATCGTTGCGACTGAAATGCAGGTTACGCGAGACGTGCATGAAGCGATCTCTCGTCATGAACTGACCGAAACAACTCCGAGGAATTGCTCCTTCGTCCGTAGTCCGCCAGTGATTCGCCAGTTTTTCCTTGTTCAGAACTATGGACCGCGCCTGCGACAGGCCGATCAAGCACATCCGCATCATCGACGCCGTCAACGTAAGAATCCACGTCGTCACCATCGTCATCCTCAGCGTCCGACTCAAACCCAGCAAAGCTGCGCGGGTCTTCGGTGCCAACAATGCGGTTCGGATCTCCTGTAAAGAACAAAATAGCGTATACATGTTAGGTAAGGGATGTTAACCTGCACATACATGCTACACAAACCATTGGTTGAAGCACCACGTTCACTAGCGTCTTCCTTCGACTCTTCGATCTCGTTGGCCGCCGTAACATCGCTTTCTGCCTCCGATTCGACGTAGTCATCATCCGAACCATCAGAGGTGTTGCTGTTAGCATTTGCCTCTTCAAAATCAAGATGGAGGTTCCGGCGACTGACAGGCGAATCTGGTACACGATAATCACATCATATACACGATTAGATACAGACGTTAATTTGTACCAGATATGATCATACCTTGTGACCTCAGGGGTGAATCGTCAAGGTGACTATCTTGTCCATGTGTAGTGCCGTGTGGAGAAACGCCTAGGATGACATCTGACAACTGCTGGGCGTCAGAGCGTGGGGCTTGAGCAGTCTGTGAAGCTGTTGCTGCAATCGCTATCTGAGTTTGACACAGTGGGCTATCAGCAGCAGACTGATCCATACAGACTAGCAATACAGTACACTATTAGCTTGGGATCAAAGGTGTAACATACAGCGTAAGCAAACGTGGATAATTATCTCTCTCGGCCACAAAACATCAACTTTTTTAGACCGGCCCGGAAACGAGCAGATGGTACTAATTGATTGGATGGTAGCCTTGAAGCTGTTATAGTCACGGTCAGATTCTAGAACGTGCACGTTCATCGTTGCCTGGAATTTGTTAGAGACAGTTAAGGGTATTAATAACCCTCGTCAGCTACGAAGACGAGGAAGGCATGCACGCCTTTCAACAGCGTTGCTTCATTATCATTCAACCACGGAACCCGGCAAGGTCGATCTCATGGCCAAGTTTGGCCGGCAGACAATCAACATACACGACGTCTTCGCTACGGCTCCCGATAGCACGGATTTCCTTCGAGCGTACGCGTTTAACGAGAACAAGTCAATCTCAACAAAATCATTCTGGGCATATCAAGATATGGACGTGCAAGTCGGAGATGTGCAACTCGGAGGTGACGCTGACCAAAATGCGTCCTCCGAAGCGTATCAACACAAAGCTGGCTTTCTGCCCCACGAATGGCTGGTTTGTCAGCTCCATGGATCTAGTGCATTCTCCAAGCTGTGATGCTGTGCGAAAATGCACGTCAAAGTTGTTGGTGGAGCTACCTGGATTCAAAAGCGCTATCGTCAAAGGTCTCAGTAGTGCTAGGCTTCGCGTGACCTCCTCTGTCAAGTCAGTGGACAATGTCAATGTGGATCATCGTCCAGCGCTAGTGTACAGGGCGATCGCGTATGCTAAGAAGATGATGACAGAGGAAGAAGACAAGTACGACAAAATACCAGCCTTTCTCAACGCGTTTGCTCGGGAAAATCCTGGGTCGAGGGTTTGTTGCCAGCATGACAGTAAGGGTCGTTTTTTTTCGTGCTTTTCTTTCGGTTGGACCTCTTGCTGCTACTCAAGACAACTGGGTTCCCTATCTAGAATGCGATGGGACCCATATGAAGAACGCGAAGTATAATGGCATTTGTGTTCTGCTCGTCGGCAAAGATGGCGACTGGGGGAACATACCTGTAGCTGTGGCTTTCATTCACAAAGAAACCACAGACAATTTCGAATGGTTCTTTGCTAACTGTGTCGTCGCCGGCATCAAGCTGCATCACCGAGCTCTTTTTTCGGACAGGGGAAAACAGCGCGATGCTCAAGTTCGACTACTACAGAGAGATATCCAGATCAACCTCAAGTTCTGTGCGCTGCATATATATATTAACGTGTGCAGTCCACTTCCGCGTTGTTGAGCCGAGTATTGAGGGTATCAGGGGGCTTTCGTTTCGTTTACAAGCCACGACAACTCTTGTTGAGAATGATGAGGTATTAGCAGAGATCGCCGACCGTTTTCCCTCGCCGCGCACTATCAAGATGAACGGTAATTTCCGAAACCAAACTGTTGCAGAATACTTGAGAAAGATCCACCCCACCAGCTGGACGAAGTTTGGAAACTGCGATCTTACGCCGGAGGAGAGGTCAGTCGTCGATGCTACATGGAAATCAGAGGATGCGTATGGTCATCAGTGCCCTTTGTATGCTGGG